>SCLD01029254.1:0-17762 GCA_004367895.1 Oikopleura longicauda
AGTGGAATGTACGGTATTGATATTTGGAACTGCCAGGGAAGTGTCACACGAAACAAGGGATATCACGCCCCGCAACTCGACGATTTAACGTTTTTTAATCAATGTCTAGGGTGAATTCCGAGAAATTTAAAAGCTTTCATTTTCAAGCCTAAATTGTCATTTTTGATGGAAAATCACAAAAATGATAACTAGGGTGAATTCATGGTTTTTTACGAACTCACTCTATATATGATTTTTGCGATTTTCCTGAAACTGGCCATTCCGATAATGACTATTTTCGTGGAAATTTTCAAACATCATATATAGGGTGAATTCGTTAACATTAAGGATTCACCCTAGTTATTATTTTTGTGATTTTTGATAAAAAAAATACAATTTAGGCTTAATATTTTCGAGCCTCTCTCTCGCGTGGATGCCGAGATGAATTCACTATCCTTAAAAATGGAAGTTTTGAAAGTTTCTCGGATTTTATCCTATCAATGTCTCTGGATGGATGACGAAGAGAATATTCTATCTGGTGATACAGATGGAGTGATACATGTTTGGAATAGGAAAAATGACGAAAAAATGATGCTTAAATCGTATAGCTAGAGTGAATTCTGAGAAAAATGAAAGATTTAATTTAAGGTTCATATTAATTGTAGTTGTAATGAAAAACAAACCATTATGATATGGAACGAAATCGTAATTATCACGTAACGAGATCATGTGACGTAAAAACTGAGGTCACCCTCGGTCTTTTTAGGTTCGATTCACCCTAGAAACACCTTAAATCTATCCCAGTGGGTACATTTTATAAATCGTTATTTTCTCGGGATTCACTCTACGTATAGCAGAGATGGTTATCCTGATGATTTTCAACTTTCATACAATCGAATTCATCGTCAACTGGCTACTGGATATCAAGATCAAATCGGAATCTGGTCACATTTTCAAATCGAACCAAAACCCGATATAATTTCCTATCAGATGATCACAAGAGAAATTCTAGACAATCCAGATGAAGTGATTCCACTGGCAGCACTGCAACTCGACCAATCTGACCAAGATGAATCATCTGACGAAAATTTAAGTATACTGTGATATTACTTCCGCTCAAAACTTCACTCACAAATAAATTGACCATTCACAATTCATTAAAATAGCTTTGCATTTATCATTGTAGTTTGTTGTGTTACGTAACTTTTCTTCCTGGTTACGTAACCTTCGAAAGAAGGCTATTAGATTTTCCCTTTTGTCGATCAGTTATAAAAATTAAATTTTTAAAAAGAGAAAATGTTGAATCGGAACGTTTCGAAGCTGGTGGTTAGGTTTTCAAGTCGCAAGGAAATGGTCAGAGCTACAGCAACGAAAAAAAGTATGATTGACGATGCAAGAATGGGATTTGGCATGCTCGAACAGCAAAATCTTCAGGCTGAAATTTTCATATTCTTTTCTAATTTGAAATAACGGGAGGGCCGTAAAACTTAGGGCATAAAGCTTGTGAAAGAGCATTTATTCACGTGTTGGCAAATAAAAAAAAACGAATATTTAGGTCAATTTTGATTTTCTACTTAAATTTTCACTAACTACTGAGAAAACCACTGAAACCACCAGTGGCGAACATTGGAACCACTGGTGTTTTTTCAGTGGTACCACTGGTAAACCACTAGAACTAAAATACCAATATCAGTGGTCAGACCAGTGGTGGTTTCGCAACTCCGATTTAGGGCATTTTTGAGTCATTTGTTCAAATCATGTCTCAGAAAATGCAGCAAAGTTTCGATTTCTACTATGATCAGATTTTGAAGAGAGAATAAGTTGAATAAAGTCTTATAAGCATGAAATCGAAACTTTAGGGCATTTTCAAGGCTTCGAAAACGAAAATTGTGGGCTTTTTTGGGGCAATTCTGCCGAGACGTGAATGAATGCTCTTTCACAAGCCCTGTATTTTACACCACTCCCCCCGTAAGTCAAAACTCTTAAAAATCTCAAAATAAAGGCTGCAACGCGTGTCAGCTTTGGAAAAGCAATTTCAAATTTCCAAAGTCAAATTCTTGGCCATCTTCGTAATGATAAAAATTCAAAATAAATTACTTTAATCCACTTGTTTTTTTATTATTTTAAGGGCATGGTCTTGGCAGATTTTGACTTCAGATTTATCGTTTCTAGCCCAAAAATCGTGGGCTAGAAACACATGCAAATGAATCGAATTAATCAGTGCTTAGGATCCTTAAAACGAAGAATTTGGTGACATTATAAAACTAATGATCACAAAATTTTGGGCACATTACACTAAGTGCTGAAATCTTTTTGCTCGGACGACATGGCCAGTATTTGTCTTCAACTGATCAATTATCATCTGTAGGGTCGATATAATTATCAGAGCGGAAGTGAAAGGGTTAACCACCTGGTCTGATGGTGGCGCTACTGAGCAACGAGACATTTAAATACCAAGATCTTTTTCTATCGGAATTAATAAAACTGTTCCGCTTTTCTCATCGGCCCTAATATAACTTTTCCACCTTTCTTATATAATGAACATAAAGTGAAACAGTTATATTAGTTCCAACGAAAAACATAGAACAGTATTAGTTGCGATTGAATAAAAATGGAACAGTCACATAATGACCCCCTATACAATTTTGAAAGGACTATAGGAGATCCGACATTAGAGTGACCCACCTCTTCCTGAACTTACACATATTAGACTGTCTGCGAATCATCCGAATACTGTAACACTGCGAATCCTTTATTTATAAAATTCTTATACAAATCAATTTATTTTTATATTCATTAATGATCGAAGCTGAATTAAAAATGTTTCAAAGTAAGGATTTATAAGATTTAGCATTAATTAATCGTTTTTTAATGTATACTTTTCTTTCTTTGTTTCTATTACTGGGCTTTCGTTTGTGGTTCGTTTTCGAGTTGGTTCTAGAGTCCATTTAAATGTTCTTCGGAAGCACGAACAATGAACATATTTAGATTTTGAGTCGGACAATTTCATTTCCTCGGGGTCAACATCCGGATTATTGCCATAAAAAGTACTCATGAAGTCTTCGTTTTTTTCTTCGACCAACTTTAATTCTTCTTTGGTTAGTTTTGGCGTGAAGAAACTCCAAACTTCTTCATCTTCTTGGGGGGTTTTTTGATCTAGAAGATTTGTGAAGAATGTCTCCAGATCATCGTGAACAGACATTTCTTCATATTTCCAACCATCTTCATTTTTTAATTCTCCTTTGTATGCTTGTTTCATTTTTTCCTTTGTAACAAGATTAGTTCGTCTCATATAAAGCAATGTTAGTGTTGCAGATTGAATTCCATAAATTCTCATTTTATCCAAAAATAAATCTTTAAGCCAATCCTTTCTCCACAAATTAGATCCAGAATAAATAAAATGCGGCTCCAAATCGTCTTTTCCAGATTCAGAAATGGATTTGACTCCAGCATCGATACCATCAATATCATAGTCATCTTTAATGGATTTAAATAGAACATTTTTAATTCTTGAAGCATAATTTATGCTAAAAATGACTCATATGATATGAGTCATATCCAAATAAGCTATGACGATAAGACCCCTTCCTGCGAAACCTCCTTTTTTTAGTTCCAAAATCTTAAAAACGCAACTTTCAAAGCCTTGAAAATATAAAAAGGCAAGTTACGTAATCGTAATTATAGAGCCGGTGGTCAGCAGACAAAACGCGTGGGCGTAGTTTCTACTGACACCTTAATCAAACGATCTCTCATTCGAGAGAGAAAGTCGAATCGAGATTTCAGGTTTGCGGATTTGATCCGGAGTCAAACCTGTAAAACCGCTCCAGCCTTACAGCAAATATCAGCAACCAGCAAATCAGCCATTCACAGTTTGTGTGATCGGTAAGTGACCTTAAAGAATAAATTTAACTGTACTACTCTGTGCTAACTAATTAAATAAAGGTTTATCTATCCCGAAACTCGTCGTTTCCCTTACCTTCAAGGTCACTAACTTGCGGACTCAATAAAATCAGCAACTGAAAACGTTAATGCAATGACAGAAATGTCAGAGCAGAAAAGGTTAGATTTAATATATAAAAGTGTCATTGCGGGTTCAGCTTTCCGATTGGATGCAAGTCTGACAAAAATCGATCAGGGAACCTGGGACGCGTGGTATTCCGGGTTCACTGCCACAATGTTTAAAGACGAATGGGGATTCGTTCAAAAATTTATGATTTTATGGGAAATGAATTCCCAGAAAAATAATACCGCAATATTAGGTGTTCCCTCTAATATAGAGGAGTTAATTGGTCTAATAAAAGCAGGTCGAATAGACCGTAAAGATATCCCTTATCAGGGGTCGGGTTCATTTGACGGACATCCATGTGAGTCAAAATGGAACTCGATGAAAGAACTCAAAAATACGACATTTTTGTTACCAGTCGTAGACGCAAATCCACCTATAAATGCGACACCAAAACCATTGCGGGAAATTGTTGACGCAGTTATAAGTAAAATATCCGGTAAATATTATCATTCAACCATTGAGGCAGTTGAACCGGGAACAGAAGCTTTAGCATATTTTGAAGCATCTGAAGATATAATTGCGGCTTTCCGCAAATTCCAATATCTAGCCACTAAGTTGCTTCCATCTGATATGGTTGATCCGTTTTTAGACGGATACTATATCAGTTTTAGTGCACTCATAAGTGCACTGAAACGACGATATGGTCTAAGTGAGGACCAGTTTACAATGGTCGATCACTTTAGACAATTCGATAAAATAATTGCGGGAACCCAACCCATGGAATTCAAAATGGGACGTTTGCGGACAGAAATACGGAAAATGCTTTTTGTTGACCCGGACGAGTTTCCGATATGTCAAGATTTTCCGGGGCATAAAGAAACCCAATCGCATAAGGAGGAATATACACCTATTGTAAATTCACTCCTTATGTACATGATTTTTACAAAAAAAGTACAAAATGACCGTTGGGAAGCAATACAGAAGGAGTATCATAATATGTTACCCGGAAGTGTATCTGACCGCAAATGGCATGAATCCAGATATGAACTATATAATTTATTAGACCGCGAATTTAAAATTCGTGGTCAAAATATTAAAGACCAATTTCAGAATCAAATTGCGGACACAGATGAAGAAAACGAAGAAATCACAGAAGAAGATATACTTGCTGTTCGACAATTTCGTCGACAACAAAATCGACGTCAGCAAAATCGTCGATATCAACCACCTCAACGACGACAACAACAACGTCAACAATTTCAACCACGCCAAACGAACAATCGACCTAATAATCGACAACAGTTGAAAAGCAAGCTAAGGTCACTCGAATGCCGCAATTGCTCAAAATGGGCAAAAACTCCAAAATACCATGAAGGTCCTTACGGGGGCGGTATGGAGTCAAAATGTCCGTATGACCGATACGGTAATTTTCGTCAAGGATTCTCGTTTATTCGACAAATAAACGGTGAATCGGTTAATATGATTGACCAAGATGACGAAGATTACCGCATCGAATATGACAGTGACAGTTACCAAAGTTGTGTGTCACACCAGGACGACCAAGTAAATACGATCCAAAACCAAATGGAAAATTCATTTCCATTCTGACTAAGCTCAGAAAAAGAAATTGCGGACATAAATAAAATTGCGGACCTTTCTGTATTAAATTTTGCGGACAATAAATTAAAATCAAAAATTGAAAATGGCCACGAACCAAGGGAAATTTTATCCATGTCTCGTGGCCCAAAACCTGTTTTAAACGGCAATTTTTCAGCAAACAGCAATAAACCAAATTTTGGTAAAATATTGATCGACACCGGTGCGGCACGATCAATGATTCATAAAAACCTATTGCGAACCGCAAAATATGTACAAAGTGCCGCAGTTGAAAATAAATATTGCGGCGCAGGCGGTCAAGAGTTAGCAATAGCTCCAAATTTAGTCGATGTTGAAGTACACGTTGAAGGACTTGGTCCGTATGTTTTTAAAAATGTAATAGTCAGTTTAAGTAAAAGACCAACGAAAACTATGTTAGTTGGTAGCCCGGATATAATCCGTATGGGACTAATCTTAGATTATTCCCATTTTAAAATTCATGTCAACAAAGGCCCCTTTAAGGGGACAAACATTGACATGACAAATACTTGCGGACAAAAAGTCGCTGAGATTGCTGATTTTGAATCAGCAATTAAGAATCAAGCAGTTAACGATCTGTTTGATGAATGGTTTACCCTTAATACCATATCAGATTCATCAGATGAATCTGACATACCGCAATGGAATAAAAATGATAAATACTCAAAAGTTGAAAATCCGAAAGTTCAAAGTTCAGAAGTTCAAAATCCAAAAGTTCAAAGTAAAGTTCAAAATCCAAAAGTTCAAAATTCTCATGTTCAAACCCAGTCTTTTATACAATCAGACACATCAGTAAAATCAATTTGCGGAGACCCATGTATGTATAAAATACAGGCATGTCAAGGCTGTGACGATTGTATAGACTCAAAATTACAAAAATTAATAAATTCAAACGAACCTCCCAGCCTTAACAACCCTAATGTTGACGGTAAAACAGCCCTCATGGCATATGTAGAACGAATAAGACAAAAAGATCGTTCGACATACACTCATGAGGACTGTAATATAGATCCGTCATTACAGTCAGAAGACCCAAATTTAGCTAATAAAGTTAAGGACCTTATTTTTAAATATAAGCAAGTTTTTGCGGGAGATATTGGCAAAGTATCAGATACTTATGCCATAGGAGGTAAAATGGTCGGCAAACCATCACCGCAAAGACCAGGTCATAGTGATTTTACTGACCAAACACTCATCGCGGTTATTAAGCAATTTGCTAAACTAATCGCGCATGGTGTAATAGTTAATGTTCAAGACAACAATATAATTCCTGTCAACAAATTGAACATATTACCCGTCAAAAAGAAAGACGACGAAGGTAACATTCTCAAAGTGTTGACAGCATTAAGAATTGTGGTTGATAGTCGTGTTGCAAATGGTCAAACATTGTTTTGCGGGTCCCAAACGGACAATTTAGATGACGCACTCCATTTTGCGGCACGAACTAGTAAAAAGGGTTACAACATGAAAGCGGACATTGCGGACGCCTATTATGTAATACCTTTAAAACGAGAATTATGGCCGTATTTTTGTATTACAATACCTATATTAGGAACATATTGTTTTACTAGACTAGTACAGGGGTGGGCCCCAGCCGCACAATGGTGTCAAGAAACACTGACCCGTATATTTTTTCCGTTATTTAAAAATTTAAAAAAATACATGGACGATTTAGTCCTAGCGGTAGAAAGCAAAGATCAATATTTAATCAAATTAGAGCATTTCTTTAAATTGTGCTTAAATGCGGGACTTCGTTTAAAGGGTAAAAAGTGTTATTTTGGGGTAAAAACATTCAATTTCTTGGGCCACACAATTTCAAAAGGTCTTATAACCGCAAGTCCACATTACGTTTTACGTCTTATGGATGTAAAACGAGAAGATATAAATTATAAAACAGAATTAAGATCCTATACCCAAAGTTTAGCATATCTGGGAAAATTTTCACATCACTCCACAGCCCTTCTTCAACCTTTGCGGGACGCCAGTAAGGGCGAGAAAAAGGACAAAGTGATATGGGATGAAAAACTAATAGCAGCTTTTGAGAAAACTAAATTAGCACTTAAAGAATTAAGTGATCTCCATCCCTTTGACCCGGAGTTACCAACTATATTAGTAGTTGATACCTCAAAAACAGCAACAGGAGGATTTCTATACCAGGTCTCCAAGGACGGACCGCAACTCGTCCGATTTTTTGGACGAGTAAGACGTGATAAAGAAAGAAAAGTTCCACTTTCGAGCTGCCATATGGAACTTCTAGGCTTAAAAAGTATGATAATAGCCCTTTTATACCTTTTGCGGCAATGTAAAAACCCTATTACAGTTATCACTGATAGTCGAGCTCTAGTAAAAATATTTGAAAAATTCCGCAAACATGATTTACCTTCGCATGACACATTACTCAATAATGCAGTATACGCCATCATCAGTGTACTAGATGTAAATGTTATACATGCGAAGAATACAAATGTTAACATAAAATTTGCGGACGACCTTTCACGGTTAAAAATCTTAAAATCCTCTGAAGAATGCGTAGGTGTTCCAGGATGTACTATCTGCCAAGCAGCCGACCCCTGTGTCGAAGACAGAGGGGCCTTTTTAAACCATATCTATCAAATAGATAAGTTACATTCCAATTACGGAAACATTTTAGACCAAAATTTTGCGGACGGTCAAAATAAAAGCGATTTAATCGCTTTCAGCAATGTAAAAATTTTTAATCCAAATAAAATTCTTTCGATTAGACCGAAAGAAATGAAATATAATGTACAACAACTCTTAACCGATAGACAATTTATAATTGATCTACAAGAAAAAGAACCAACTTTAAGAAGTTTGCGGAAAGGCATTTTACAAGGTAAAACTAGTTACCCAAAACGCCAACAGAAACTCCATTCATTGCTGGTAGACAAGTCCGCAAAAATTGAAAATGGATATATAAAAATAGATAAATGTATAGATGGGGTAACATTTCGCGTTATACCCCTTCCGCCAAGTGCTGCAATTATTGCCATAGCAGCAATTCATAACACTATTGGCCATCAATCCGTAACTCAAATCCTCAAACAAACATCTCGCATTTTCCAGTTTGAAAGCATGAGAACAAAAATTCAAAATTTTGTATCAAAGTGTTTAAAATGTACACTTCTCAAAGGAGGTGGCGCTCCATTTTTGCGGACAAATCAAAAAGCGGTCCCAGTGCCGCAAAACTTCTATCAGACAATCTTAGTAGATGAAGTTACTAGGACTTTTAAAAATAAAAATATAAAATTCTTAATGGCCATGGAAGCCGTCTCAGGTTTTATAACCATTATAATATATGAAAAGTCAATGACGGGTCCAAAATTCATACAAGCCATGGCCCAAATAAAATCGATTTTATGTCCGCACGGATTCCAAGGTGCAAAAATTGCGGTTAGGTGTGACCAAGCAACTTGGCACACTAGTAAACAAGTAAAAGAATTATTAAATTTACTAAATATTGACCTCAATTTTTATACCTCGTCCACTTTTTCTAAAAATATAATACCAGAGCTTGATGCCAAAATAAAGATATTTGGTCAATATCTGGCACAAATAGTCGAAAATAGCTCTTGGGACCTCGTAACATGTTGTTTTGCGGCAGCCGCAAAAACCAATGGCGCTATAGGTGCCAACGGTCACTCACCTGCGGAATTATTCGTAGGGAGAGGTTGGTATGACCGCAAATTAATTCAAATTGACACAGATAAGCTATTAAAAGAAATTGCGGACAGGAGAAAAGAACGTAGAGACTATGAGGATAAAAAGGCTGTTAAACAGCAAATTAAGAAAGAATCTAAGTTACGCCCATTTAAAAATGATGAATTAAATTCATCATTGTTAGACCCTAGACTTTTGCGGTTAAAATCAGGTGATCATATCACCCTAAAGGATCAAATCCAGAAAAATCAACCACGAAGTGGTTGGTTGATATTAGATATCAATTTTAAAAGTAAAAAGGTTAAAATAGTACGCGATTCGGGAAGAGACGATCTTAATCCAGAAATTAAAACCATAAGCTTAGAGCTTATTGATCAGATTTTTCCTAAAAACGAACATTTGCTGAACTTAGTTCAGTCAATAAATTTTATAGATGATCCAAATAATGTCTTAATCCCGAATCTCACATCATTTTTAACATCAGTAGTATCAAATGCGACTGAACTCTTATCATGTCCGCAAAATGTCTCTGATAACGAATTTTTTGCGGAAAACATGTTTGATGCTAGTATACCTCAGTTAGATTTTGAAGCACCAAGTTCAATAGAATTAGATATAGACCCCATATCAACGACCTTGGTGGAAACATTCGTAGAAATAAGTTCTGAGGAACAAGACATAAGTTAAAGGTAGACGTGTTGCGGAATGTCAAAAATGACTGTACATATGTTTACAGTATATAACATAATTACAGATTGAAACACTTTACATGCAAAATCATATGAAAGTGTTTCACTCTAATGTGTACAAACGACATATGACCCCCTTTTTATGGGTCATATGAAAAGAATCTTTGTTGAATATTTGAAAGTCGACCCTTCATGTCATCAGTCAGCAAAAATGAATCAGCCCAATCATCCACATAGTTCTCAGAGTTGAATTCGTCATCAACGATACCGGGTCCATAATGAAATCGTCGATATCGTTGTAACTAAAATTTTTTTTTGCGGACTTAGAAAATGTTTATTTTATAAACATATGTGACTCATTACCTCTTTGGGGTCCAAAAAGCTACGTGAAGCCCTGTCGCCGGGAACGACACCGCAAAACTGCTTTAGAGTTTCTTCTCGTCCAGAGCGATACATGAAGAACAAAGCAGCTAGATTTAAAATTTTAGATTAAAAATAATTCCATTTTGCGGCGATCTATTTCAATATAAATATATATATATATGTATATATACACACATATATATATATATATAAATAATATACACTCACCAATAACACGAACAACAGTGGACGGTTGTAATCGACTAAAGTTCAACCGCAACTCTTTTCGTGGTTCCCTGGCATTGCCTTCAATTCGAAAATTGGCAACTCGACCACGGTAACCGCCGTCACGCTCAGACACGTAGTATACAGCCCGGCAGTTACCCCATTTTGATGAGAAAGACTTTAAAGGTTTCATAGACATACTAAATAAGACAAAATAAACCTATGAAACCCACCTGTGAGTAATAAACGTCAACTTCTTCAATTATTTGATCAGTTCGGAACACACTATTTTCAGAGTGATCCACGATCAACATAATTGCGGCCTAAAAATTAAATAAAATTTTTTTTTCCCGAATATTATTTTTCCCGAATATCAATTTTTTTTTAACATTTAATATATTTAATAAAATATATAATTTAAATATATGTCCAAAGATTATTATTAATATACCTCTAGCAGTAAACGACGACGATCCTTCTGACATCCGTTGTTTTTGCCATAATTGAAACCCAAATAGACACGAGCTCTATAAGGGTCCAAACCACTATTTACAGCTAGAAATGATAAGTAAACAAAAATTTAAATTAAATTAGGACAATCTTACCGTACTTATACTCCTCCATTCGAGTAAGATCAATGTCATTCAACTTGACATTTCCATGTCCACCGCAAAGTACAATTCGCCGACGTCCAGATTTAAACGGACACATTATAGCCAAATGCCGTGCCAGAACACCACATGAATAAAATTCATGGGTATCCGCAATATCGACAAAATGTTGTCGATCTTCAGTACATTGACGGTCTTCGGCACAATGAAATTGAAAATCTTTGCGGCGGGGGCATAAATTGGAGGCACAGTTTTTGTAACATATCGAATGTATCACCATTAGTGGAGCACATTCAAACATTGCGGCCCAAAGTTTCCCAAAATAATTGTGGTATCCGTACCGATACCAGCTATCTATAAACAAATTTCAAATTAGCCCATTTTTCAAATTAGCCCATTTTCAAATTTAAAAACATCTGCCGTTCTTTTCGACTGGCCAGGCCAAGTCTAAAAACAAAACCATCAGAAAGAGCTCCGAAAATGGTAGAAAATGGTTTTTGAATTTTTAAAATAGGACCAAAACTTCAAAAGTTATGGCCAAATCAAAAGTTTTTCGCTTAAGAAGGCCATAATATAAAACTAAATTTGCGGACATCACGGGAACAAGCGAAAATGGGCGGTCATTATGGGTAACATAGGGGTAAAATTTTGAATTTTACCCAAAAATTTAATCGCGCTGACCAATTTCCCATGAATTGTATAGGCCGACCCGCAAGCGCCTCAATTTAAAGATAATACGAAATTCTAGAGCGAGAGGAGGCAGATTAAGCCCGAACATTAAGCGACCCCTACGGCCGAAAAACTAAAAACTCACTTTTAGAAATATTCTACGGCAAAATAATTAAAATAATCAAAATTGTGATGTCACAATTTTGAGTTATGATAATGTAATTTTTCGAAAATAATATTTTGATTTCATCTCGTTACAGTTATGACTATAATAATTATAAATATAATATATATAATATAGATATATATATATGATATATAATTTTTAATATGTAATTTTTCGAAAATAATATTTTATGGAACGTACCCATCATATGCACTATAAATTCAACAGGTGCATCCATATACAGCAAAGGGTTGAGAGGAACATGAGTTTCGTCAGTTCCATTCACAATTATGGAATTTGCCTATGTCAAATTTTATAAATTTTTTTTACCTACAAAATAATTCAATCTTACCCTAGTTATAACCACAAAATGGCTCCGCCAGTTGCCGGACAATGAATCAGACCAAACTTCGCACATCAATCGATTTTCCACTGAGGGCCAAGAACCTTAAAATGGCCGTATAAATATACAGTTTACATACATATATATGTAAAAATATATGTAAAACTTACTCAGAACAGTCTCAGCATCTTGGGACCCACGTAATTTCCGACGTACCACTCGTCGTCCGCGAAATTGGTCACCACCAACCACGTCAGCAAATTCATCATCGGTTGGAACATCATCAGGCGGAAGAACATTTGTGGACAAAAACCAAGCATATTGCTGCTGCTGTCCACTCCGTTTTTTACGAGTCTCATGGGCACACATAGCCTTATATCCTCGAAATCTAAATTTATATTTTATTTTAACATTTTTTTTCCCTTTCAAATTTTGCGGACGTGAAGGTTTCATTTTGAAAAAAAAAAAAAAAAGTAAAACTTACCCGAGACAAGATTTCCACTCATATTCATGGACCGCATCATACTCCTTTCCCTTCAGTTTGGTTTCAAAACGAACAGGTACCACTCCGTCAACAAAAATTTGTCTTCGTTCAGATGTACAAGGCAAAGCTGGATCAGATGGACGACGACGAATTTTTACCTCCCATCGGAAAATGGGGGGAATAACACGTCGAGGGGGATTTGGAGGTAAAATTGGGGGGAATGCCATTGCATAGTCACCAGGAGCCAATTCAACCTGTTCCAGATCCGCAATAACCTGTTCCGATGGAGTAAGAACAGGTTTCTCATTTTTGCCAAGAGGATGTTTTTCGCTAATTTTTGGAATAACCGAAAAATTATTGTTTTCGGAAATATCGCCAAGAGGGTGTTTTTCGCTAATATCTTCAATTTGATCGATTTGGGGAACATCGATGTCGCCAAATAAATCTTGATCATCAGGAGTTGACACATCCAAGTGATCAGGAATAGTCGGTGCACCTTCATTATTTTGCGGACAATTACATCCAAAAGGAAAGTAACCGAGACTATCCATACAACGACATCGGACAGGTGCCGTTATCTCAAACTCGGTCGTACTTTCCCGATTTTGACCTTTCTTGACCTCAAATGACTTTTTAAGAGTAGCACCCTTACCAGACACCTCGACATCTATCTTGACTGGTGATGATTTTGAAGCATTTGCGGACGATTCAGCAGATTGACCACGAGGTGATAATTTCAGCTTCAACTTTCTTGCGGACGATTTCTTGGTCAAAGACAAAATAAACGTCTTTTTTTCCGGTGGAGATTTTTTAGCCACCTTTGATGGAGGAGATTGATAACCCATCTGAGCAAGCCGATCTTCACGGGTAACAATGGATGGATCTGTTTCATCACCTTTACCATCAACAGAACCAAAAACTTGGACAGCAAGACCAGTAGCAGCTTCAGGAATACCAAATCCAAAATTTCCTCGATCATGACGATGACGTAATCGGTGATGACGTAGAAAATAGAAAATTGGATCTAACCCATCGAAAACAGAGCCATCAAGGTCAATGACTCTCCAACGAATTTTCAGATCGACCATCCATTGAACCACGTGAGCCGCAAGAGGTGGAATATTTATGGTCTCATGGCGACCAGATCCAGATCTTGAAATAAGGGCAGTTGTGACACCTGGTAAAGAAATTGCCATAAAAATGTCAGGCGTATTCAGCAAATTCACAACACCCATCGGATCTTGACCAGCATGTCCATAACACCCAGAAAATTGGTTCAAATCCAAAATTCTGTGTGAATTAGCATATTGCGGACATTATAAGAACCATAAATATTAAATTCAAAATCTTTTGCGGACATATGTTTACCCTAAGAACCATAAATATTAAACTCAAAACTTCTGCGGACATAAATCCTAAGAACCATAAATATTAAATTCAAAACTTTTGCGGACATAAATCCTAAGAACCATAAATATTAAATTCAAAATTTTTCTACGGACAATAGTCTAACTTTTCCTGACAACAATGTCTTTCAATTTAGCCTTGTCACCATCAGTTTGAAGGGCTCGAAGACTATCCGTAAAAGGATTGGATACAGTCTCACCAATCTTATAAGGTATCGGATTTGGTCCAGGCTCATAGTACCACATTGAAGGTTCATAACCAGAACCAAGATCACATTTTGCGGACACGGCATTAGCTAACGACCCCTGAGAGTCGCTTTCCGAAGCATTTCCACACAAACTCTCAGGTGCCAAATTATTTAACGGAGGCGAATGAAATGGTGTCGACACCACATTTGCGGACGAGGGAGACACCCTTTTAACCATTTCAGCAAAATGTTTTCGTTCATTTTCACGCTTGTCATTGGCTCGAAGAGTCGCCACAATGGCTTTCATTTCGTCATCATCATCTTTTAAAGGTGATACAATTTATTACTATAAATTATAAATAAACTTTGGTCACCCAAACCTTCAGAATCATCAGTGCCCAACAAAGATTCCTCTCCACTAGAGGAGTCTTTATCACCATTTGAATTTTCCATATCAGACATTTCAATGTCATTTTCAACCTCAACAGCGTCATCTTGCGGAACAATTGGTCCAACATGACCAATTGGATAATCAGACCAGGACATTTTATCGTCCATTAACCACCACTAAAATGATTTAATTTTAAATAAACATATAAAAAGTTAAAAATTTTTTATATACCTTAACCAAAGGATAATGAAATCCACCTCCGCAATTTCTACAAGATTTATGGCATTCTGACTGAATCACCTTATTCAGCAAAATTATATTTTGTCGATCAGGGGACCGAATAAATTCTCGGTAACATCTGATAGGTGGTGCACTGGGGTTGCGTTTCAAAGTACCCTGACAGGTTAAATATTAACAATAATTATGAACCACTAAAATCACTAAAGTTTTGTTTCCTTTCGAAAATAAAATTATGAACCACTAAAATCACTGAAATTTAACCTAAACCTGTCTTGAACCAGACGAGAACCCAGACATTGCGGACTTTCCAGGAGTCTCTGGTTCAAACCAATATGGTAAACGCTCTCTAGTTTGTGTAGAAGAAATTTTAAAATTTTCGAATCTTTTCCGCAAAGAAGAAAACTCAGAATGATCATATTTTGGTAAACTTGAAAAATCAAACCCGCTGAGGGGAGTATAGAGCCAGTTATCCATCTGATAAAGTCTGATTTATTTTGAGTTATTTGAAAAATGGAAAATTACCTTGATTATTTGAGTCGATCAAAATTAAAATTACTTTATTGCGGACTCTCAGCAAAATATTTGTGACACAAATTATAATTTTACCATTGGTCGAAACGGATATCACGTGGTTAGGCTTCTCCTCTCAAACTAAATCAATTCCTTGGGAAATGAATAATTAATTTTAAAAATGTCTTTAAAATAAGTAAAAATGAAATTTTGCAATACAAAAACTAAAAATAAAAACTAGAAATGACTTAGTCAATTTCTTTACAAGAACTTTTGAAGTTCAAAAATTTATAAAATAAGGTCAAACCTTAAGAAAACTTTTTAGAAAAGTTTTCCCACGAAATTTGTGTTTTACATCCGAAGTCTAGAATTTGCGGACAAATTAAAATATCGCTTAGCGATAATTAAAACTTTTTAAAAGTTTTATAAGATTCTTAGAATCTTATTCTTATGATTTTAAACTAATTTGCGGACAAAATAAAAACACCAATCACACCTACACACCAACCTCCCCCACTCTGGTCAAAAATAAATTTTGTCAAACCCAAAAATACTCATTTTTGACCAGAGAAATGTCCATGTCCAACCTTTTCAAACCGAACAATGACCGGTCCATTTTGAAAAACCTTCTTAATGAAGCTGATGGAGGAAGCCGCATCCTAGGAAAACAACTTGCTGATCATAAACGAACAGCTTTGGTCAATTTGAACCGCCAAATTGACGGATTTGCCGCAAGATGGGCTTACAAAAGTATTGCATGCTTTTGGAATCCTATGTTTATTCGAGAATTCTTCAATTTGAAGAAACTCGAGTCTCAACAGCAAGTTGGTCAAAAATGTTTTGCGGTTATATGGATTCATCCAATGCTACTCTCTATCAGAGTAGCAAAATACTGTCCGGGTAAAGGGTACAAATCAGCGGACATGAAGATCATGGATAAAACGATCCAAGATCTCGAGGATCGAAAAGTCGAAGTTGGTGGGAACTTGTTGAAAGTGAATCACTCTTCCGCCCTTCCCGATGAAGAGCTCTCTGAAATCGGAAAAGACGAAGATGATGAAGAAGAAGAAGAAAAAGTCGAAAAAGAAGATGACTTCGAAATCATTGCCTTCAAGGATGCTACAGAAGCCATGATAAAAGAAGAAGAAGATGCCGCCGATAGAAGAAGTTCGTCATTTCAACGACAATACTCGTTCGACGAAGACCGTTTTCAAAATGTCGACAAAAATGAATATCAAGTTGCGGCCAAAACCGAAATCGAAACCAAAACCGAAAAAGTCGACGTGAAAACGGATTTCGACTCAAAGCCAACTTTTGGTTTCAATCCACCAAAATCGGAAAAAGCAGACTCACCTGTTCCAGCAGTTTTGCCAAAACCGATATTACCAGGTAAAATAATATTTGCGGACATTTTAATAAAATTTTTTGCGGTATGTATTTGTACACAAATACCCCCTAAACGAACTTTAGAACTCGTCGAAGTCAAAACTGACAATGACTTTGACGAAGAATTGCCGAGCGAATATCTCATGCACCTGAGCAACTCAATTTTCAATTCACCAGATCAGTCTGGATCAAAATCTGACTCCGCAATTGAAAACCCGGAGCAGTTTAATTTATCTTCAGGCTCTTTAGCCCCAAGAAAAATTCAAACAAACACGTCCGCAACTACAGTCACCCCTGAGCGCCTTTTTGATAATCAATCGCCAAATGATTCTGGTTTAGAACAACCACAACCAGTTCCACCAGTTCGAAACATCATTCGACAGTCACCAAAATCTTGGACTGAATCTACCCCGCAAGGAAAAGTTGTCAAAGGTGGACGAGGCAAATTCACTCCAAAATAAAATTTTTATTTTTCTTGCTGACAATTAAAAGACTTGCGGACAAAAATAAATAAATTTATCTTTATTTAAAAATGTTTTATTGCGGACAGATTATTTTTTTTCGGTCTTTATTCCATCAGACTTCTTTCGAATTTGAAAATCGACTTTTTAACTTTTGCGGACGTATAATCAAGCTTAATTCAAGCTTAAACAAAACGTAACTAGCAGGTTACACCAAAAAGGAGGAGGGGGCCACGCAACTTTCAAAGCCTTGAAAATATAAAAAGGCAAGTTACGTAATCGTAATTATAGAGCCGGTGGTCAGCAGACAAAACGCGTGGGCGTAGTTTCTA
>SCLD01029360.1:0-17755 GCA_004367895.1 Oikopleura longicauda
GACACCCTATCAACCGTGGATGTATTCACTTATCGATAAGATTTTGCACAATTCCCACGTGGTCCGATGGTTCGCTCAGCAAATACAAATGGAGTACGCAGCCGGATCAGATCACGTATTAGTGCTATTAGTAGGCTTTAGTTTGACTCTAGCACAATTACTAGAGCAAACATGCCAGCTGATCTATATCTCAGGTAATGTATCAATAAACGATATTCAAGTCTAAAAGGTTTGTTCTAGGAACAGGAGTCATTACCAGCGCATCCTATGTGAACCAATTGTTAGGGATTGTACAAAATATCATGCCCATTGATGGTCCTACCCAGCTGTTGATTGGTAATACCCGTAAGTCAATATTCCAAATAATTCGTAAAAACAGAACTCTCTGCATCAGTAAAGTATGATCCACAGAGTTCAATCTATCTGTGATGGAGGTGCCTCATATTAATAATGCAGCCACATTGAAAGACTATTTTACATATATCTATAATTTAATGCCAAGCTAGCTACACTATTAACAGGAGTGACATCTCCACCTCCTAATTATACATCATAACTGAAGAAATACAGACTTATTCCAGGTACACACTGTTCAAATTGTGCATGTCAAATGACCGCTGGGTCAATCGGATATCAATGGTCCTGTGGACACATAATTCCTGAATATTGCCTAGGTGCACAAATACAAACCGAATTAGCCATCAATTGCCCAGTTTGCGCCTCCAGAATGACCAGACGTTGTTATGAGCAATGGTGTATACAAGGGTATATGCGCCATTTCCTGTCACGATCAGGATTTCAATTTTTCGCCCCCAATACAGCACCAATATTACAACAATATCAACAGTTACCAGTGTTAGATACACTGTCCAATTTTGCTCCTACTAACATATATGGTACAAGAGCAAGCAGCACACAGACCACAATTTGCCCAACCTCACAGAGAAGTACCGCACGACAATTTTACTCTCAGTATTGCGTGAAACGAGAACTGGCAATGAGCCCGAGAAAATAAAATCCGTGAGTCGATGCAATAATGTACCATATATGCTTCATAATATATGTTACAAATGTGACTTCTACATATGCTCATATATGTTTAATAACGGAGTAATTCTAATTTTAGAGTTAAATGACCAATGACATCTGCAGTTTCCCCCCGTAATCCAACGAAAGGAAAAAGGAAAATTCCCAACGAACAGAAGGAAGCCGAAAGAATCGATGTATAGTGTATTCGGGAAATCATACCACCCACACTAACATCCGAGTTAGAGCGTCAAGCATGATTAAGTCTGACTCATATGTCTGCTGATTCATCTGGTATTCCAGATAACTTAATATGAGAAAAAAAAGCCCCTATCAAGTGAGAGAAAAAGAAAACATAAAAGAGATGTTATTGCTTAACCTGTATACCCCACCCCTTCTCAGTTGTCATTGAGTCTTTCCCATATAGAAAATGAACAATTCAGCATTCCATTTTCCAAGCATTGCCACATTATCATATTTTCTGCCCCCAGATCTCACTATGACTGTAAGTTTAGACCTTGAGAATAATGCGACGAGAAGACATTCCTCTCACTGACGACGGTCACCTCGACATAGCCTTCCTCCAAACTCAGCCCTTTTTCAATGAAGCATTGTACCGGAACGCCACGAAATTCCAGTGTGAAATTTATATCAATCTGAATTCATTAATAAATACACCCGCAACAAAGGTATGTCTTTACTTATTGCACGTAATGGGATCTACTAAGTTATTAATATTCATATTCATAGGCTGAGGTGTTGCCAAAGTTTCACGAAATGTCCCGATATGAGAAGAATTATCATTATCGTACGGTTAATGAAGTAGGTCTCATGGTTTGGCAACGTATTCATGACTCAAGCAATGGTAAGAATTATAACTCATTATGGATTCCAGTTATCGGTATTTATTAAGGCTCGATGTGGCATCATTGCTCACATCGTCGAATTGCAACACCAAGTAATTATGGACAGCAGTTAGTGCATACCTGTCGTACAGGTAATGATATGAACTGCTAACATGATATAAAGCAGTTTCATGTATCAGCTAATTCACAATGTTTAGGGCAAGCTTCAATAAATGACATGTGGAGACGTACCGTCCTTCAGCAAATATTGAAATCACACAAGATGGTGATAAATTCCATGACATTTGGGGTAAGTACAGTATGAGAATTCTGGAAGAGAGAATTCTGAAATAGGGAAACTCAATTTTTCATATTAGGCTCATATTGTCCTACGCTCATATTTTTGTCCTATGAAAAATGGAAAGAGGTGATTTATATAGTTTAGTTCTATAGTTTAGTTCTAACAGCCACAGAATAGTATATCAAAGTATCGTTTCAGTTAGATCGGCGTGTTATAGACCGGGATATCATTCTCAAGATCACGTTTTATCTTTCGTTTCAGTTCCCTATCAACAAATTGATTATAGTATCTTTGAATTGACCTAGGTCTCGTGAAGTTGAAGGGTTCAAGCCCATCCCAATTCTCCCATATATTATGATAAATCGTCATGATATCCAAAACCGAATTCAAGGCTCCATATTGATTTCTGATCTTTCTGGAATATTTGTCCAATCTCAGAATAAAAAGGGAGCACTCTTTTTCAATGGTTCGTTCAACCCACCGCGGCACATCCGTGTTAGCCACCTGCGGGTCACGTATAAGAGCAGCAATTTGGTCTGGTCGCATATTGCCTAGCATTGTTTTGAGTATGCGACGCGTATTCGGATTGGTATATAAATCAGTCATAGCAATAGCTGTCTGGGTTATGTCAAAAAAGAAAAAAAATTATAATTCGTATAGCGAATCGAACCAAGAAAAAATCTTGAGTTTCTATAAGGTAGTAATCAATCGGACGAATATATATCCTTCTTCTTTCTTTAAAAAAGCTACCTCTCGCACACCACCGCGGGACTGACATGGAACCATTTGACACCTGGAAGTCCAGGAAAATGACATCATCCCATACCGAATTGACCTCGATAAAAGGATTCATGAAGCGTATATTATGTCAAGGTATTTGTCCCAATCCTAACCAAACTATTCAGCTCATCAAAGTACCAATTATGTATCATGAAGCACCAGAAGTTAAACTTACAATAGATCTTCTTGTTGGACCCTCTGATTACAAATTTACATTTGATTGCCACGAATCAACTTGCAGCCATTATATTTGTACCAAGTATGAAGCATAGGGTTTTTACTAAATGGACCTTATTAGACGAGATGTTTCAGAAATCATAAACAAATGATTTGCATCTCATCTTATATTAGGAAATACATTTACCCCTATGATTTAGGTGCGATCCAACTTATTTCCCCGGGTCAATTTTGAAGAATACACCATCAACCCCTGGAGAAATACCATGCTATGGAGTTCGATCTGATTCAGCTCAGAAGCCAAATCTCATCCGCCGTCCCAGTTCCACAATTGCAACTGTGAACTATGAGGACGAGGGGAATGAGTTCGAGAACTCCAATGACGAAGACACTGAAGAGCCACAAGCTATTGATTGGGAAGTGTATAGAACTCCCCTTAACCGAAGATCCTCAATGATTGATGATGGGTTCGTGTCTCCCACAAAAAACACGATTTCATTCTATAATCATGGAATCTTTGCCAAGACAAAGCCCGGTAAGAACTAATCTCAATGCATCTTTAGCTAGTTGAAGATTACCCTGATTTTAGGTACTCCATCAACCCTTGACAAATGTATCCTGTCTGACCAGGAAGACATACATTTGGAGAAAGAAGTCGAAGAAGATTCAATCGACAGTGACATTGACTCCGTGGCCACCTGGAGCGTCATTCGAAGTTCCCGTAAACGAACGGCTACCGAGCAGAAAAGCCTGGAATCCGGGATTGGGTCCACCACGCACTTGGTTGATCAAATGCAGCAATGTTCCTTGAGGACCACAGCAGGTATAAAAATTATTATCAAATGTTAGGATTCAAAGACAAAAGAAGCCCATAATGTTTACTAATAATTATAGATAACGAATTGTCCGAAATGCTGCAAAAGTCAGATTCAAATTCTAATTTATGTGGATCCACCGCTTCCGTCACCAACTGGAGGCAATGGCGATCTAAGGCCGTCATTCATTCTGTCAACAAACAGAAGATAACAAAAATGACTCTTCATGAGAAGATTTATCATCTTACAGCGAATGATGAGACCCCAATAGGTAATATTCATAACTGGCTAGAGTGAAGTTTTAGTCCAATTTTCAGCTAATAATGCCTCAACCGATGATGAATAAAGCACTCCAGTCAGTACAGAAGACCGAAACACCAGACATTCCATTTATCAGCTGCCATAACATTTATCTTCAAGACCAACACAAGACATGTCTAAGTGTCAGTCCAAATAAACATATTGCCCTCAACCTGATCATTGACTTATAGCATTAGCATTGAAAGTTTGTATCATGACCACATTATAAGGTACCACATCATTAGGTCATCATCCAAATCATACGCGCAGAGACAATGATCATAGCAGATGCCAAAGCATGATACTGTATATAATCATTCTAAAACTCAGGTGACATTTCGGCGAGATTGCTCGCTAGCGCCATCTATAACGAGAGTAATGGATCCATCATCTTGATCCTAAACCAGGTGCACGATACCATTTCTGGGAGTATTTAAACTCTCAATAAACCCTAATAGACTAAATATAAAATTAACACGATAATAGTTATTTCTATCAGAAGAAAAAGAAATTGTCCAGCTTCTAGACGATACTGAGTAATTGATTGAGAAACTAAAAATAATAAGAAAAGCCAATTAAAGAGACATCGGTGATAATCCAGATTAGAGAATTTGTGACAACTTATTAAGGTATATCCACAAATGTTCTTTACCACCCCAGATCCCCAAATAATAGGCCCTAGTAGATAACATATTTGTTAGGTACAATGAATCCTATGGATTTATTACTGCACCATGTGGATGATTCTGTACATTTTGAGAAGCTGCTACATCGCCATCCAGACACTCCAGAGCCAGCCATTGTGGTACAAGACTCAGATGACGAGGAAGAACCTGCCGAAATATGTACTTGTTGCCTAGAAGTACCACAAGAGAATCGAATCCAAACTGAATGTGGTCACGTTTTCCACTTAGATTGTCTACGCCAAGCTGTGATGGACCATAATAGATGTCCCAACTGTCGTGGGCCATTTTCAACTAGATGGTTATGGCTCAACCGAGTAGGTATCAAATTAACTCCGATAGAGTTTTGGAACATGACAGCCCGAACAATATCTGAACCCCCAATGATCGGTCCATTGCTGCCATCTCATCAACGTCGTTGGGATCATATTCACAATTATGAGCCCTTACCAGAATTCAATGGTCCGCAGTGGATAGAGGATCGTATGGCCGAGATTCGAATAATGTTTCAAGTTCCAGAATATATTGATATTGGGATTCCAGAGTTGGATTTGGTAGAGAAGCATGGTATCGCCAATATGTTACCCTCCTGGCAGCGAATGCGAGGATACCGCTAAATTATACTTCTTTGTGTATAGTATCATACTAACTCTACTTTCCCAAACTTGCGTATTGTCAGGCAAAAAAAAATGCGAACCATCTACAAAAAACATTACTACAAATATCAATACAAGGATTACTAAAGTCTATAGACATATTCAAGATCATCCATTTTCCACCATATACCAAACAGAAAACTGTTTTCTGCCCTCAAAACTTATGTCGCAACTGTAATACTAACTGTCCTGAGGTCCATATCATGGAACATAGTACCAAATTTAATAAACTCGAAGAAATGAATTTTGATACCATGTGTGACAATATAATGTAAGTTTATTGACGTCATTTGTTACATATTACCGTAAACAGCATATACAGAGAGTCAAGTTAGCATTGTCATTAGTATGTCCGTTTTTTCCAATTCGAGGCCCAACAGACGTCACCCACCGGGCCTTCTCTGTTGGAGAGCACGTCCATTTGTCCCATAATCATAGGAGGAGTTGAGCATTGGCAACCAAAGCCATAAGCTAACCATTTCGAGGTGCTAAATCGATCCATTGCTTGAGACATGATTGACAGTAATTCTTTGTCGAATGTCTTGCCTTCGATGACTCGCGGCCATAATGTCCACAAGCAATACATTATGACAGCTGCCAGGTGTTGTTGAATTTTCACCGGAATGAAATCCAAAGTCGGCATCGAGCCAATCTTAACCTTCCAGTCGTTGATCCAGAAATTTTGCATACCATACATTTCGAGTTCACGGTAAAAAGCCAGATTCTCGACTCCAGGAAACATTTCATCAATTTGAGTTTTGGTTTTTAACCATAACCCCATACTAGTCAAGCAGTTGTCAACATCAGCAATTCTTCCTTTAACCTGGAAGGCAAATAGTTTCATTCTAAAAAGCTGATTTATAGATTATATTAATTTGCCAGAAAAAAAAAACAGTGGGTTTTAATCATAGTTAATTTTCAGGGATCAAGGCAGTGTTACTGATTTTCACTTGCTGTCAACTGAAACACGCATATCATTCAGACGGGGCACTTGATTTTCTGATTTTTGAGCCGATTGGTGAGTCTTCATCCGTGGAGCTACAGGTCATAGACCATGGGCGAGTCAACTTCGTAGAGCTGGGTCTCGTATTGATCTGAATAAGTCCAAATGGACTTATAATTGTAGGAGGAATTGTAAGCAACGCAGGAAGAAACCATTCCCGCTGGAGCATAATATCTCCACCACGATGAGAGTGCATCAGAAGTGCTTCCGTTTGACAAATACTACGTATCATAACACACTGGGCCAGTGCATTATTAATGGATTCATTTGGACCTAGGAAGGTTTGCTTGAAGAAGTAACTGAGTTGAAGAAGTCGACCCTCCACCGATGCCATTGATGTTACATCAATGCTGATGAAACCACATTGTAACATCATATCAATCATTGCTTTATCAGTTTTTCCCATCTTTTTACCTCCAAGAGTAATGCCATCCAGTTTGACAATCAAACCATCAATATCAAATCCAAAGGTCATAGCATTAATGGTGGCCTGATTCTCTGCTTTTAGGCTCTCTGTAGAGTTCGTCGCAACAAAGCTCCATGCAGCCTGTCGAATCTGACGTAAGTAACCAACTATTAACCATTTATCCGACATTCTAAACGTATATTTACTTAAGTGATGTAAATTACAAGTGTAGTCAGTTGTTGCATAGCCTAACAGTCTTATATCAGAGAGAAAGAGCCAGACAACATCTATAGTCTAAATAAATTAATAAGCCCTAGTACAACTTTATATAGTAATGCAGCTAGGTAAATGCGCAAGAAGACCAGAACTACAAGTTCAAGGTAAATGAGAATTGAAGGAGATAAGAAATGATTTAGTCCATTGCTATCCAAGAGGAGTGAATTACGTAAACGTACTTTTATTGCTTAAACAAAGACCAAGTAAGGATGAATTGACCCAGATGATATAAGTATGTTGAGGGTGTATAGGCTGGGCCTTAGGTGTTCTTGGTCTCAAGGACTAGCGGGACAACCACCATATTTAATTGCCTATATTCTTGAAATTGCTTCTTGAACCTTTTTCTAGTTTTTGCTTCTTCCCATGTGGAGTATGCGATGATCCTGGTTTAGATGGATCTGAATTAACAGAGGAAACCTTTATTGGAGACAGCATGACTGTCCCCGAGCACCCTGGCTTGTTAGACATAGTATCCAATGGCTGTTCTAGAAGGTCCTTCGCGGAGGTAAATCCACGCTTACCTACTTCAGGTGTGGAGACAATCACTGTTTTATTAGATTTTTTATTATCCTTCTTAAAATTGAATGGATCAATTCGTTTTTTGGACTGTTCATCGACCAAGTGAAGTGCTTTATTCTGGATAATGGAAACACCCGTTCCATTAATCAGAGAGTGAGTTGTGATGAAATTAAGTAGCGAACAAGGCAGGCCCTGAGTGAGTGGTTGATCCGAAACAATTTTATTCATCATGAATCTAACCATATCACTATTGGCCTGCACCTGCTTACCGGCATATCCATTGGCCAGAGTAAGAACATCAAGAAGGTTGACCAGCTTACCGACTTTATTGGATATGGTAAATCGATTTAATTCCATCCACTTGGCTCTCTTCAATGATTCCATGGCTAACTGATCAGAAGCTATCTTTGCTTCAATCAAGCCACAAAGTTCATTAACAGACGAACATCCCACTGCTGGGGTTGGTTTCTCACTATGTCTAATATGCAAGCCTCTGAATAATTCCATCAGATCAATCATATATTTAGATAAAAATTGTTTATGCTCAGGATCAAGGAATTTGAGAGCTTGAGCGTGTTTGTTATGAAAACCAGTTATGGAATTCAGTAACCAACCAATATCATTACGCTTGATCTTAAAGAGATCAGTAAGAAAAGAACGAAAATCGATTCCATTCTGATCAAAGTCCCTGCAAATAGATTCATAGTGTTCCTCACGCAAGTCAGGATTCTCAACGAGTTTTCTTTTCACATCAACATCAAGATACTCTGTTGGATCTAAAGCATTAATTTCATCTATCATAGTAGAATGTGAAATGTCACACGCAAATTGATCCGAGATAGGGTATTCAGCAATAATAAGAGATATGTCCTCATCTTCCGCACCATCATACTCCATAGAAACATCTAGAAGCTCACGCTCACGACGTTCCTCAGAGGTGAACGGATAATCGAAGGGCTCTTCATATTGACTGAGATCCCTAAAAGCAGGTTTGTTTATTGACGCTTCTAATTTATTTGCAAAGAGTTCCGCACCCCATAAACGCTCTGGGAATAGCTTAGTAACCTTTTCATCCCCAGATGTCCAGCGTGAAGTCTTTGCGGGGAAAGCCAAATGTCGTTTAATTGGCTGTTTTGCAAGGGTGATTTGTTTGTGATATGTTACTTTATGCACTGTGTTACCATACAGTGTTGCATAAGAGCTGGGCAGGTCAATACGATCATAACTGTTCACCCAAGGTTCCGAAAAAGAGTCTTTGAGCAAACTGATCATCTCAAAGCTATCCCGATCCCATAGCGAAAGTGTTTTCATCACCGTTTGCCGTTGTCTCAGTTGAGCCTTGACACGTTCAAGAAGCAATTTATTCGAGAGGCGTGGTAAAATGGAGGTAGGTGGCAGTTGAAAATTAACCAAATCAAAGAGTCCATCTTGACTCCGACCAGTAACCTTAACCTTCATCCCTTGCAGTCCACAAATCCATCCTCTCATGGACAACCATAATGGAGCCAGACTTGAGATATCCACCACTTGTTTCGTGACTAGAAAATCAGCCAAGGAGTCAGCATTAATTAATTGCCCAGATTCTTTGGCGGCAAATTGATCCAATGTTTTCACCCAGTATAATTGATCTTGAGTATCTTTAACTGAAAACATAAAATAAACGATGCATTCCGAGCTCAAAAATGAGCAGTTAGTATGTCCCAAGAGAGGAAATAAACCATTTAATCAAAACCAATAAAATCCAAAGAGTCAAGGAAGGCCTCAAATTCATCTCGTATGAGGGAAATTCTATTAATCAATTCAGAGGTAGATTCGAATGATTGTCCTAGGATTTCATTGGCTGAAAAAATAGTAAGCCTGCTATGAGCAATAGTATTAAATTGGCTCTGACTTAGACTAATTCTAGTAGTTGCAATTTTCTCATTAGTACAACTCGAACACGATTCTCCACTGCGAAGTACTAATGCACCATGAGGACATGTTGCATCAGTATACCGCTTAAGTTTAGTGACAAAGGAGTAAGTGCCAAAGAGATTGGCAATGTCATTGGGAATAAGAGCCAAGCATTTTCCAATATTGCATGGAAATAAGTCATGCTCAGCCCTTTTATCGAATATGACACGAACCCCTTTGCAGTAATTTTCAACAACTTTGACGGTCTGATATCTATCTCCATTGGAGAAGCGTAGATTTTTGACAATAAAGTCCGCAATCATAGGCGGATCTCTCTTCCGAACCACATCTGATGCAAATACTAGTATATTTTTCACATGCCAATCTTTAAACGCAACCTTATTGCTCAGGCTATTCAGAATTCTAGTACTAGGATATGGGCATCTTAAATGCTGAAGACCTAATATGTCCAAAGCAGGAAGAGAAGCTTGTCGATCCATGTCCTCATATTGTTTGTCCGTGAACAGTGGTAGAAATTCACTACCATACGAGAAAACGCCGACATTAGTACTTTTCATCCATAAGAGTGCCTTATCCGTACTAAGAATACTAGTGACATTTAAAGCCTTTCCACTGTTCTGATATAACGCACTTTTAATGGTGTTGAAACGATCATCAAAAGTTAACGTACTATTTAATTTAATACCCAGTAATTTCAATGTGGGAGTTTCTTTAATAATACCATTGACAGTATTTAATTCCAAAGGGGTGCGTTCTTTTGGAAATTTACCTGAAAGTGCTACCGCTATGCATCTCGACTTTGCTGCACTTAATTCAATACCGCGCTTCTGCAGCAAAATAATGAGTTCATTAGAGACTTGTTCGGCCATATCTTGACCAGATTCCAGATCATCACAGATCACTAATATAGAACAGTCATCACAATATAGTTTTAGATGAATATCCGGATTACCACCAGTTACTTGCTCAACTCCGTTCATCCACAATGCAAATAAGATTGGTGCTAAAGGTGTCCCCTGAGGAACCCCTATGGCATGAGCCATAAGAGTTTCACCATGGATACCACCAAACGACATTGTGGAGGTACGGTCATCTAACACTCCACAAAAATATAGATAGGGGGCTGGTTCACAGATTTGTTTTAATCGCTCCTTTAGCGCATTATGATCAATACTTCCAAAAGCATTTTTCACATCGTAGGATAAAATAATGGCATACTTCCTACGACGTAACCGTGCTTCATTCAGTATCGTAAACATTTCACCATATAACGTACGGCACCCACGACCAACCCGAAATCCATGCTGAGTATCAGAGACAAGATTGGTTTTAATCGAGAAACGTTGTAATAAAGTAGCTACCTTTCGCTGGCACACTGTGTCCGCGGCATGATTGATTGATAAGCATCGGAGTTGTTTCAAAAGATCGAGACATTCTATAGAAGAGCTTTTAGGAATAGTCACAATCTTCATGTTTTTGTCAGCAGAGGGGAAGCATCCCAATTTCGTGACTATCTGGGCAAGTCTGGAAAGATCTCGACTAAGAGAGTATGGTAAGTGTTTTAGCAAGGGTGCAGATAACAACGAGTCATACCCTTTAGCAGCCGATCTAGAGTCAAGTAAACATTGACGGAGACTAACAGCTTGGTCTTTCCGTCCCTCATATGCATAGTTCATGTCATCAAATGAGAACTTTGCATGTTTAAATTCAGGCCAGATGACCGTGCATTTGTTAAACATGCCCCGCCTCTGTAATTCATGAAACTGGCGAGTTAACTCTGTAGGACCAATTCGAGCCTGAGGTATATCCAGACTCTTGCCAAAAGTCATCATTTCTAGCTTAAGAAGTCTCCAGCTGTTAATATGAAGACGCTTCCCTACTTGATTAATCAGTTGAGTTACCTGATTTTCACTTCTTCTACGTTGAAGCACCGATAATCCAAAATTGTATACAGCAGTCCACCGAGTAGAGTCAATCTTATCCGACAGTTTACGCCAATCTAAAAGAGTGTTTCGTAAGTTTCTGGTATCCTTATCCTCATACGGTATAGGTTTACAGCGAACAATTTTTGCCGGATAAACCGGAGAGCAGCAATTGATAGTTTGTTCAAGGGCAATAATAAGTTGAGAATTAAATTTCGCGTTTTTCCCCGCATAATCAGGAAATTTCTGACTTCGAATTGACGCTGCAATGTCCCGAGCATGAACACAATATGCATCTTCCAGGATTTGATCATTTTTCTGCCTCACGATAAGCCACGCTAAATTCAACAAGTTATCAGAAGGTTTATGCTTAACCTCCACAACTTTAACATTGTTTTTAGCAACTAGACTCAGGTTTACGTTAGCCCTCAGAATCGAATGTCCATCATTGCCAATGTGTACCGGGCCATCTAACTGTTCAAAGTCATTTGTACTCAGATTATATGTCATAAAGACGTCAATTTGAGATTTCACATCTCGTCCTCTGAAAAACGTATTTCCTTTGACTAAATTATGATATTCTTCAAAGAGACTGACAAAGATTTTTGCTACAATTTTTGAGTCATAAGTACGGAAATTCTCAATATCCATATTAATGTCCCCCGCAAAAAGCGCAATACCACCCTGTTGAGCAGCTGCGATCTGACGATAAAGTCCCGAGTAAAATTGAAGCCACTCATTGATTGACCCACCCATTCCTAGAGCAATATTTTTCCGGAATTGATTCGGCCTGGTAGCGTAAATTGTAGTAAGAAAAACTGACGAATCAGAATCTAACCCCATAACGACCATGGTTGCCGGAGCGGAAATCGATTTTACCAAACGCAATGATACCTCGAGGGATTTATTAACTAGAATCATTGAGAAGATATAGTAGTCATCCATATGAGACCCTTCATCAACAACCCAGACAGGTTCGTGATGAAATATATGAAAGTCTTTCTCAATTTTAGCTCTAATTATATTTAATCCTGTCAAGCTCAAATTTAACTCCTGAACAAAGTATATAAGAGAGTTGGCCGCACTTTTATTTAGAGTAAAAAATTGATTAGAAAACGAGTTCAAGTTGACAGAGCAAATTGTGACCACATTCAGAGTGGATTTCGGTAATATGATATCAGCCACCTCGCCATGCTGGAGCACGTGGTGTTTATCTAAGGACTGCCATTCTTGCTCCATCATCGTTTCCTTTACTTTTGTCCAAACATGTTTGCGTGAATTTGCACGGTGTTTATTTAGCATTTTCTGAAATAATGGATCAAAATTTGGCATTTTATTATCCAAGTTTAAGAAATAGCCTCTTGGACATACATCCAGGTCACGTGGGGCATATCTCGGATTCTCTTCACTTTTAGTCACTAATAATTTGCTGCTATCAGGGAATTCATAATCACCGCATATTTCCTGAAAGAGCTCCACATCATCCACCGTGAGCATTTGCGGAATATAAAGTCCTTGAGCAATTTTATTGTACTTATATGTAAAGTTAATAAACGGGATAATTCTACCTGTGTGCGGAAGGGAAGTGGGGATAATGCGAGCCAATGTTCTTAATTCTGAGCTGGGACGATACAGGTAGACACGCTGAAAGACATCAATAATATCATTCTCATATAGAGTATATTTCATGGGTATATATATTCTTTCATGTTTCGCATAAAACTCACGTGTGTTAGCCACTAACGAGTGGTCATTTTGTTTTTGGTTTTTTGACGAGTCTGAAGTGCATTTTCCAGCTGATTCTGATCGTTTTTTGTCTGAATATGGATTATTAGTAACCTGAAAAAAATGTCTATGATTCTGAATTTTTAGACGAATTTCACTAATATGTGTCTTATCTTTGACCAGTAACCTGCAGGCTAAGAATTTCAACTCATAATTAGAAATTGTCAGTGGAAAGTCAGGTATACATTTAGGAATCAGTTCTAATATCAATTTTAATGTTTTGGTGCCCATTTTCGGCCAAGCAAATGAATTGTCCTCCTTGGTCAGATGAAACTTTGATTCTACGTCAGCTATAAGATTCCAATTGACGGCGAATTCATCCTTATGCCGTTTATACCACGTCACAAGTCCAATCGCGTCTCGTTTGACAAGATTAAACGACCAGTCTTGAGACGATGGCACCGATACAATAATATCATCTAATAGCTGTAAAAATCTAGTTCCAAAGAGCGTGACAAATATAAAGAATGCATTGCGATCAAATTCATCTTGCGGGTATACTAGTTTGTGCTTAAAACGGATGTTCTCAATCTCAAATTCAGTCCTCACTATATGGCGGTTGCGTGCATCCACACAACCACCAATAGCACGAGTAAATCTAGGATTTTTAGTCCGAACAAGAGAATCTTCCCTTGGTGCAATAGGCACAAAAAAGTCCCCAGATGTAAGCTTACGATCATATACCACAGTAGAGATTTCGTCCATCAATTCATCTGAGCTACTGGCCGAATCAAAGTCACTATGTATTGAGGAATCAGATAGTACCTGTTCAGGAAGCTGTTCTGATTGAGAGTTGATAGGTAAATCTTCCAATTCAGAGTCAGAACCCATACGAATGGTTTTGTTTAATGAGTCACCCAAAGACTCATCTTCTTCCAGATCTTCTTTCTCCAATTCAGCAGTCGGAGTAGCCACTGAGTCCTCTCTTTCTTCAGCCAACAATTCATCCTCATCTTCTTCACCAATTTGTGAGGCAAAACCAGATTCCATTTCTGTAGCAGTATCGACCTTTCGTTTTCGTTTAACCGATTTAGGCTTGGCTGATATGGTGGTGTATGGCACAATAGACGCCACCTTACCAGCTTTACCCGCTTTTGGTCCTCTAACATACTGGGTCGAAACTTTTTTGAAATTTTTAAGCTGTTTTATAACAGCTTCATTACTACAACCAATACCAAAACATTCCATATTTTCATTAATGGCAATTTTCTGAGCATTCAGGGACAAGTTGGATTGGGCAGATGCAACAGCTGGAAGTTCCATTCTGTACCCTTTTTGAATACGAACCAAATCTCTTTCCGCTTCAACCAGAGCAGGCGTGAGATCTTGAACATATTGAATCAGTTTCTTCTTCTCCGTAACCTTATCCCATGATTCAACAAAATCGTTTCGAGCCTTCTCAAAATCAGACGGGTAGGCTAATTGAAAAGTTCTGCCACTGGTCATTAACCCAGCAGTCATTTGCAAAATGTTAATCTGTTTCTGAAAAATACTGTACATGTATTTCACTTCATTTGTCATAAGCTCATGTTTGGCCGTTAACTTTTTCAGATCAGATTTAACATTTTTTAGTTGAGTCAGAATTGTTGAATCTGGTTTTGATCGACCGGGAAGACCAATTACATCACAAAAGAATGATTCAAGCCCATTCAAGTCCTTCTTTCCGACAACACCTTGTCCTTCCAATAGCAACAGAAATTTGGCTTGTAGTTCCTTGTCCTTTTTCAACTGGTCCATCGCAACTGTATCCTGAGTAGCAGCATTCTGTACAGTTGACACCTCTGACGAATGATTAAGAGGATCACCCGAAGAGCCCGCAACTGGAAGCGTACTCACCGGTTCTACAAAATCACTTATTCGCCCAGAAACTACAGACTCCTCTCTTGCTGCTGCCATCGGATCCTTTCTGTTCCAAAATGCCTGTTTTGTCCATGGAACATTCATCAAGGACAAAAACGACCCCACAGTGGAATGTTCATTAACCTCAGTACCTCGAGTATCAATGATCAGCTGGGTTTGATAATAGACATTACGGATTGTCCATTGTGCATGGCAAGCAGCAAGGGAGAAAGGCTCGATGCCCAAACAAAGCTGAATGAGCTTGGGGTCCATACATTTATTCACCTCCGAATAAGTCGTTAAACCGGTAAGTTCCCGTTTACCATGAACTAGCGGACGTCCCCCCATAGAGAAAGGAAAACTACCCATTGGATCCACCAACTGGGCCATTTGATCAAGTTGCCATTGTGAAGGCTTGTGATACTGAGTAAAAGTCCCCAGGCATGAAAGATGAATGGCAGGTTGGGAGTGATTGTAAATATATGGTAAAGTTTGAGTAGGATCCCACATACCAAAAGTACCCTTAACCGAACCAGATGCACTAGCTGTTAAAGCCGCAGTACTCCCCGTAATCTCCATGGCGCAATTTGTTACTAACTCAGTAAGTTGAGAAACCAGTAGTGCTGGTGGTGGCATGACCCAAGTGATCTCAGTGACTCCAGTACCAGTCCAGGTTGAAAAATTGGAGGAACTGTACATGTGAGCCACTGATTTCGCTTCCTTGCAGTGACCACGCAGAAAGAAAGCCGCCATGAGAGCATCAAGCACATGAGTAAAAAATATCCGATAGATTCTAGTTGAGCCCGAAATATTTTTCATAGCATCTCGATTCTCATCATTAAACCAAACAGTATGAGGACTCAACCCATCAATACTGTCTATAAATTTAATGATATTCACGAAAAAAGAATCTTTACCCGACTTTCCTACATCTAGTTTACCCAAAAAATCTTTCAGTACCGGCTGATCATAGGCCACTTTGGTGAACCCCTCAGGGAGAATCCAATTACATCTCAATTTACCATGAATCGTCAAAGGGTTGAACCAGGTTCCATTTACACCAAAGTCATGTTCTTTGGCCCAATTGACTTCCATTTTCTGATCCAGTTTCATGATAGGCACATTTTGGAACGGCATCATGAGAGGTTTACCATTAGAGATGCGTATTTGCAGCTTTCCCAAAGTCATGTCTTCTTTCTTTTTGCGTTTTTTTGCAGCACCAGAGGTAGCTCCAGACTTACTCAAAGGCTCGTCCTTCGCAGCCTCAGCTGGTGCCACCTGTTGTGGATCAGACGATGCAGCCCCAGATCCTACCACCTTAGCAACTTCAGCTGAAGGAGCCACAGCAAGCTGATCGGGCAACGCTACCACAGGATTCTGACCCTGCATCATCTGAATCATCCGTTCCTGAAATTCCACAGTAGACTTTTGAATTGATTCAATTTTCTCCATACCATCACGAATTTTCTGGTCCAACTGTGTGTTCGTGTCAACTTTATTATCGTGAGAAGGAAATGAGCGATGCACCTTGGCCGGTGGACCAAAGTGACCACGACCACGTCCACCGCCACGTCCACGGCCACGTCCTCTGCCCCGTCCCCGGTTACCCTGACTAGAGACGAAATTACGATTGTCATAGTCGATTTTGGAGTTATCGTAGTGTTGTTGATGCCAATCATTACTTTTACCAGACCCTCTGTCGTCATAAACACGAGTAGAGCCTCTGTAATCGTAATCATCATCATGCCGACGCTTCTCCCCACGACGATCATAATTTCTATCCCGTTTGTAATCGCGAGACGCACGATCCCCATCACGACCTTTATTATTCTCATATCTTTTGGACATTTTGCCTTAAAGTAAGAATATGTTAGCATTGGAATATTGGGAACACAGGCACGTGATCACCTACACACAGAAGTCTTACGTCACACAGTCAGTTCCAAGAAATAAGATATAGCATTACATATAAAAGTATTCAATATCGATCAAGAATATGTCTATAGAGAAGGTAATGAAAATTCATTATAACTATAGCAAATGAGAACAAGCGATCGTAAATTATAATAATTTACTATCATCATAAAGAGAAAAAATGGCAGATCAGATCATGTATGCTCGACGATAATGTCTGAGGCCCAGTCCTTGCATTGCACAATCAGGCGTAGAATGCCATCGAATGTTCCATCTATGAGGTAACAAGCCATATTGGCCAATCAGAGTGACTTAAGCATTGTGACGCAAGCTTACGTAATAAATCGAATAAAATTCATCAAAATTATTGAGAAAATGAGAAAATTATTACGATCATAACTATTAAGATATCCATCTTATCACAAAATAAAGTATATCATCATGAGCCCCGAACTTGATTCCCCATGTTGGTCAAATGACAGCCTGAAAGGGTCAAGAACACGGTAAAACATCTGAAAAATCAGAAAAAAATAAATTTTTGAAATTTTGATGTTGCCCCCACTCGAAATTTTCTCTTTTTTTTTTTTTCTTTTT
>SCLD01029470.1:0-17749 GCA_004367895.1 Oikopleura longicauda
GTGCTTACGCCAAAGAAGGCGACATTTCGATCTCGGCGGATGATGTGTACGATTGGATCGAGTACTACTACCCGGAGATGACGGTGCAACAGATTGACCACTTGGTCGATGGTGCCGATATTGATGGGGATGGCGATATTAATTTTGTCGCTTATGCACAGCTCGTTTGTCGCAAGATCCTGCACTTGGATTCGAAACCGCTAAAGGTGATTTAAATTTTGGCTAAATTCTTAATTTTCTTATTCAAGTCCGCCTTTGACGAGATCGACGTTGATCACGACAAGCAGTTGACTGTTGACGAGGTGGCCGCTGTGACCGGTCAAAATCGCAGCAGTTTGGAGGCCCAACTGGCAAAAATTGACTTGGATCACTCGGGAACAATCAATTTCATTGAGTTCCTCTACGCAATGTTCCAAACGCGGGGCGAGTCCTATATCATGAATGGTGAGTCAAAGTTTCAAGTGCATTCGATTTTATATGACAATTCAGCCTTCCGCGAGTATGACACGAACAACTCGGGCTACATCAACCGCGACGAGTTGACGGCATGGTTCGCAAAGCACGGGGACGGGTCAAACGTTCAGCTTGAGTCATTGATTGCAGGTGCCGACTTCAACGACGATGGCAAAATTGACTATGAGGAGTTTATCTGCATGGTGGTCAAAAAACAGCTTTAGTCTCTGCTTACTTTATTTATAAACTGCCGGCTATTTATAAATTTACAGCTATTTATAGAATTATAAGCTTATAACTGGTAATGTTGATATGTCATTTGAGTGCAGATTTACAGTATCAAATCAGTGGTTGCCGTTGAGGGACAGTAGGCTACAGTCATCAGACACCAGCGAGTCAACGATTGGTTTTTGAGACATAAGACTTGAAACACTGGTAAATTGTTTAAAATGATTGGCCCAGTGCGAAAGTTTCTGATCCATAATTACTAGCCTCAGGGCAACCTCAAGTTATGCTGCCTCTAGTTGCATGAGCATGTTCACATTGCTTGAATAATGTAAAGAGGATGAAGGTACTTTTGCTAATTATAGTATGTGGGCTCATTGATTGCAGAGGATTATGCCCAAAATCAGATCGACCTTCAAAGACAACCAAATTCATTGCCTCGCCCGGCTATCCATCACCAGCCCGTCGCGGCGGCCAATGCAAATTTCTGTTTTCCGTAAACTATGGAGAATTCGTCAAGTTAGAGAAAATTGAAAATAGCATCAGATGTGGTGGTAACATGGGCATTGTCGCGGTTGAAATGATTAACGTCCAAGGCACGTTCAAATCAGGCGATACGGCTCCAGCTTCTCGATTTGCATCGAAGAGTTTTTGTCGCGGAGTTGTGATGCCACCATTTACCTCGAGCGATGTTCAAATCGAGATTATCATCAACTTCAGCATCGGCGACAAGTGGCGCATTGGTTATAAATCAATGGCAACGCGAAAAGGGCCGACAATACCACGGACAAAGGCAAAGCTGACCACACGTGCACCACCACGGGCGCCGGTTACTCAAATGGCACCATGGGTACCACCAGATCACAATAACCATCAGACACAGGCGCCACAAGGACAACACATCAACCGCGTGGATTACTATGCGCCGAACCAACGTCAACCCCCTAGTTATGGTCAACAGCCGTATGGATTCAACAACTACCCTGACTATGGTCAGCCAATGATGGGCTCAAATGGAGCACCACCACAACCAGCAATGGGACCGGCACACTATGGCGTTCATCATCAACTGCCGCCAACTGACAAAACATCATCAACAACAAAGCCCGAAAAGGGCGCCAGCAAGTTGATCATGATGTTCGGCGCGTTTGGCATTGTTGTCATTTTGGTAGGCGTAATTGGTGGTGGGTTGTGGTACAAACAACATCAAATGGCACCTGCCAACCCTAATCATATTCCAATGAGATGATAATTTATGTACTTCAGAAACTGTAAATAAATCTATATTGTGTGATTTTACTGTAGTGTGTCACTTGATGCGATGCGCGTGCAAATGTTGTTTGAATAAATCAAACAGTTCTGTGACCACGATGTAGTTAATGTCGTCTCCAGTCTGGTGTGTTAATCACTTCCGTATTTGGTCGCGCGATTTAAGTGTCCGTATAGACCACGAAAACGAAAATTGTTATTTATTCTGCGTGAATAATCAACCGAACAAAGTAACAGCTTATTAACAGTAATCCACGCAGACTAAGGAACACTGCGCCGCGCAAATAATGCCTCAGACTTACAGGGAAGCTGTTAAACGCGTCATATTCGTATACTTTACTGCCTTCATTCAACATTTTCACTTGCTTATTGATAAGAGAACTTATTTGGCGAGGCATAAAAGCCAAGTCGACCCTGTACACGCGATTTATAGCTCCTTTTGCTGCTACGTTGTCATGCTTACACTGCGAGAGCTGACAAACTTACACATCCTCTCCATCATCCAACACGGCGATAACGTGTGAGATATTTTTAATTCAGAGAGAGATTATTCAAATACAGATAATGGGCAACATTTGTCACGGGGACGCCAACAAGGTCAAGATCGCCGAGGAGCCCGTCGTCATCGAGTACGATGTCAAATCCGAACAGAGCGATGATTCAGAGTACTTGAAGAAGAAGTCGATCAAAAAACGCAGAGGTAAACCTGGTTTGACCATTTGCTTCACCTTGATCGATCAAAACCAATTCTGATAGAGCATATTAGAATTCTTAGAGTGTGCATAGTTTAAAGTAGACTATAAATCTTGTTTGTCGACTCCTGTCCAAACTTGGCATGTATCTAATCATCACGGCCATACACTTAGGAACAATGGGAAGTGCACTACTCGGCAAGCCGATTCCAATATCCGACGATGAGGATGATGATGATGACAACGACGACGCCGATGCCGACAGTGTGACAAGTTCGAGAAAAGACAAAACATGACAACTTGACAACGAACAATTATAATGTAAAAATAAAAATGATTAAACATGAAAAATTGTGAGTTGCTCTAGACGAGCATTATGGGTGAACGAAATAGGTATATATGTTTGGTGTTTAGACACCCACACTAACATAGTGATCATTATTAATCGGCACGAAAGTGGTGAAATGAAAAGTGAAAAGCATGAGTCTGATAGGCCAATTAAACCAATGAAACGCCGTGCAGCCGAATGGACAGAGTACAACCTTGCCGTACCACCGCATAAGAAAGAGAAAATGAGCTCCGAATTGGACTCTGGTATCAGCTCGAAGACAGAGCTGCACTTGGAACATAATCATGACAGTGACGAGTTTGCCAAGCAAAAGGTAATGAGTAAAAACGAAACAATCTAAACCCGCTTTCAAGGATGATGAAGTCCGCACGCTCTTCGTTTCTGGCCTACCCCATGATATCAAGCCACGCGAGTTTCAACTGTTGCTGTACCAGTACCAGGGTAAGTGGACAAAGTACGAGATTGATTTATTTCTCGATCAGGCTACGAAGGTGCTATTATAAAACACCCTTCGCCCGTCACCGTGCGACCCACTAAAGGTGGCCCGTCGTCCCAGCTGCCATTTCAGATGATGCAGGAGAAGATTTTGGTGAGATACAGTTAAAAGACGAGGACTTAACTCAGCATTAAGGGCCCTGTCGCATTCCTGACATTCGCCACACGGGCCGAGGCTGAGCAAGCGCGAGCTGCCTTTCAGGGATTCCAAATGGACCCCGAGTTGGATATACATCTCAAACTTGAATTTGCTAAGGTTAATAACGCGTCATTTACTGTTGCCTTTACATTCCTTTAGACAAATACAAAATCGAAATACCGATCGCGCGATGCCCAACAACAGCAGCAGCAACAAGCAACGACGAGCAGCTACAATGAGCCAATCTTGCAGACGATTCCGGCTTTACAGGTTTTAAACGTCGATAATTAATGAATGCTAAAATTGACGCCTCAGCCCCAGTTTTCGACGCCCGTCGCAATTGATCCGGCCCTGGTCCAAAATGATATTTACGCGCGCAATCTCTGTTGGCCCATGTGCGTTCAAATGGCATGTCCGACCGGTGAACAGGTGAGCAAAAAAGATTCGTTTTTACTTTACATTCGAACGTCAAGCTATCGTACGCTGAGGCGTATGCACCGTTACACGTGGACGGCTTGACTGCATTGCAACCAATCTTATTGCCGACGGATCAGTTTGTCCATCCCAACAACAGGTAAAAACTTGACTTCATTCAACTGTCTAATTTACCTTCTTCAGAACAATGAACTAAAAATGAACCGAAACTGCGCTCACTCCATTTATCAGTTCCTCACCACCAACACCATCACGACACTGAACACATCATAAACGTACCATAAGTCCAGTTAAAATAAACGATTGAGTTTTAATTGAATTTAAGTTGCATTGTTTAAGGCAGTGTTGAAGATAAGGCACAATATTGTTAGTTGTAGTCTAGTTGAAGTAATTACTCTTGTAACGCCTTTGCGAGAGAGTCTGCAGAGTCAGTTGATTAATTAATGTTAACCATTGGAATGTCGCATGTTGGTGGCCGCGGCCGCGGCGACTCACGATGGTGTGTAAAAGGGCTATCTCGTCCAAATGTATCATTTCCCATTTGATCGAGAGCGTCGCGTGATTGTGTCCTCTTGAATTTGTCGACATGTTCTGTCCGTCGCATGCATTCATTGCACGTTAGTTTCTCATACAGGAACTGACGTGCCGTCACGTAAAACTTTTCCAAATTGATTTTAAACTGCTTGCAATCGCTCTTGTGGCGACGGAAGTTGTACGCGATTTGCGTGATAAAGACCAAACTCATAAGTGAGACTCCGCCAATGAGAAAAAGAGTCACGAGTACAACAGGAAGAATGACCTTCTTGAAGTACGGAACGAGTTCTTTTTCGCAGCCGTTTAGATGACAGGATGAACGTGGACAAACTTGATTCACACTGACGTCCTTTCCATTTTGAGTATAACAGACCTCGGTTTCATACGCCATTGTCAATTGATTTTCATCCATCTTCTTACACAGACACTTGCCCTTGGTACAATATTCACTGTCTGCATCACGCGTTAATTTATGAATGACATCGCCGATTGAATTTTGCCCGGATCGATCACGAGCTCCATCGCCAGATCCGGACTCGTAATCTGGGGCGATTCCTTTGAACCTTGCATAGTCACTGCTTGAGAACGATTCGTCGTAGTAGTTTGAATCATAGTTCGAGTCGGGATTGTAATCAATATAAAAGGAACTGTCCATTGGGGTCAAGTCACCGTCATATGATTCGCTGTCGTGAATTGATGCTGGCCCAGGCGGTTCGTCGGGTTCCGCCGATCGATCGCCATCAATGCTCATGTTGTCAGATCGTGTGGTCCGTGCCGTCACAGTGGGGTTAGGTTCATCATGCTCGACTTCGCCATGATAAACATACATATCATATTCGGCCATACTATCCACCATAATGTGGAACATGTGCTGGTTGTCACAATAATCAAATACATTGTACCAGCCACAGCATTCATGATACTTCTGAATTTCACTTATCTTCTCTGGCATGATTGTCTTCGCCAGGAACCAGTAACGGTGCGCTTCGTTAGTCAATGAAGACTCGATTTGGCCGCGATTGGCTAATGTCAGACCAAAACACAGGAAAATTATCACTGTTCCCAGCCACATCGATATTGTGTACGCAAGCATACATTTAAACATGGCCAAATAAGTAAACGCCATACCCAGAATTTGTACGAGAATAAAAGCGACACTTTGAGTAAGTTGACTTCAGACTGAAAAAGAACAATGACAAGATAAGTCAAGACAACACATTCCTGACGCCATTAGTCCAGTAGACTGCTCGATAGTACCACTTATAATTTACATCATGCCCTTGCTCTTGTTCCAATGCTCTCAGCTTCTCCATCATCTGATTGTTTAGGGCAACGTGTGTAATTGCAGCCGTGATGACAAAGAAAATGATGACCGCGAATTGCCACCACATGACGATTTGTTTCTTTTGTTTTCCGTTTAAGTATTTACAGTTAAGTTCATTACCCGCTTCGCTAATGCATCAATCCGCAAGCGCCGTTGCATTGCCCGATCCACTGTACGTCTACGTGCCGGGTCCATGGTTGGCGTATGAGTACATCCATCAGGAACATCCGCTCTAATCTTCTCAAAGCCAACAAGTTTGTTGAAACTCTTGCCAACCGTGGTCGCTTTTCTGTAGCTTGTTCTTTTGCATCCTGATTGTGAAAAATCATTTATTATCTCATAATTTAATTTGCATTGTAACATGATCAACTCAACTTTCAAGTCCATATGAAGCCGATCATGTAACATGATGGAAATTTGTCAGACAGTTGTAAAATGCTAATGATTTACCTTCGGAAGGCTCGACTTTGTTAGTGGCCAATATTGCCATTTTCTCTTTTTTACCTACATCTACTGTGACTAAACAGAGCTAGGAGTTGTTTAGAGAGCGATAAATTCATCTCAGATAAGATATTCGGAGAGTCTAAGTCTGTCACTCGCTGATGAGGCTAAATTGAACAGTTCCTGATAAGTCGCTTTTCATGACGATGAAAATAATTACCACTGCACGAACCGTCTTTCGTCGTACCAAGAAACATTGTATTCTCTTGTGATGGGGGTTTGCTCCTCTGCTGCATGGTACTACGACGTACTATGCTATAATCTTAGCAAATCCATGCCTGTTGACTCATCTTCGACAATTCCAGTCTCTTGTGTCATTTTATGAACTTTTGTATTGGATGAATGGGCGATCAGTCATTAGCGAGCAACTAACACTAAACTGGCCTTAGGCTAGGGCCGAAATGCATGATGCATGAGATCATCCATTTATTAACAGATACAACAAAGACTATGCTTCCCTTTTCATTCAAACACTTTTTTGGGTCACTAGAACAACGCAGTAATCAGAAAGAAGACTCTATCCCCTACACTCACAAAGTGTATAGACACACTTGAACCACAATTGTTGCTACTATGAGACGTTCACAGCTGACTGAATTTTCCTATTTTTCTCTCTACGACGTCGTATATAATGGTGGCCATTTTAGCGACAATTTTAAAAACGTTTTATTAGTACAGTCTCAATCACTCATTTTCGGTTTTTATTACTCACAAAAAACTGAAAAGAGGTGAACACAGCAACGGCGGCATGATGACACACTTCGGTGGCACTGCCGAAGTTCGTTTCGCTTTTTGTTGGTTGAAACGAAACAACCACTCTGACACTAGTGGAACTGCCTTGGTGGTCTTTATTTGCAACCGGTAACGGCTTTGCACGAGACGCAAACCAGGAAGAATGGTTGGAGGTGGCGGCGGCATGAGTGCTAAGCTTACAGTAGCGAACAGGTAAAATAGCCTCATGGTGTCAAACAATCTCAGTTTTACACGAAGTGAGACACTCACTCTTAATTAAAGATTACTGATATCCGGTTTGACTCAAGAACACTCATCTCGAGTAAGAATAAGGAAAAATTGAACGTGACGTTTTTACAAGTCAATAACGAATCGTTATTAACGATACTCCAAACAAAAAACAGGTTTATGACGTAAAAATAATGCGAAATGACGTAAATTTAATGCAAAATGTGGTCAGACGTAATAAGTTTCCATTTGAGCTTCAACTCCGATGGTATCATCATTCCGCCGTCTGATGATGCTATTTTAACATCTCCATCCAGGCTTATGTCAAATGTCGAAATAAGTTCCGAAGTGAGCTCGGCAAGTACTTTTCGTGATATTGTTGTCCCTATACGAGTTGAATAAAAGCGATTTACTATCAACTACAAGGCAAACCTGGACATTGACGAAGGCCAACGGAGAAATTACAAACGTGCGGGTCAAATTTGTACGCGCCGTTTGCATCGATAAAACGCGCTGGGTTGAATGTCATCGGATCGGGAAAGTTGACGGGATCGAGCATGGATCCCATTGGTATGCCGCGCATGAATGTGCCCCGTGGGATAAAGTAACCTGTACCGGTTGACCTTGTAAGAAGCTTCTGATTTTTTTCAAACCTTGATACTGAATGTCTTCCTCCAAACGATGTAACACAGTCTCGCCAGATGGATAGCGTCGCTGCGATTCAAGCAGTGTGGCGAAAAAGTAGGGACAAGTGTGATGGTTAATCGGCTTCCCACGCTGTTTGGCACTTGAGACAAATTCAGTTTGGTGGTGAAGGATGAGTTTATCTTACGCTAGGATCTCAACGCGACAACGCACTTGATCGCTTTTGTTTTGCGCCAAACAAACTAATATCCATTTCATCGTCGTTGCAATTGTATCACTCCCGCCAATGTACAATGCCATGCACGTAAATATGATGGCGTGCCAACCGATGCGATCATTTGTGTCGGTTTCAATCAAAAGGAAGTCAAGTAAATCGCGGGGATTTTGCTTGTCAATCGTGTCCTGATGCTCCTTGATTTTACCAAGCAGAAATGGGTAAAATCCGTCATAAACATTCGTTCCCATGCGCACCAAGGTCGGCAAAAAGTAGTGGATGAGTTTTCGGCCTAATTTTGATGTGATGATAAATTTTGGCAGAAGATAAACAACGGCACGAGCTGCTTGATTTCGCTTGAACTCATTAAACGTAACCTTGATCAGTCCAGCTACTTTCTTGAATTCGTCATCGTCGAACGAGTAAATATCGCCAAACAGTAAACCACTTGTAACATTCATTGCGCCGTTCATTATCAACACGCCTGGATCAAAGTGAGCATTTGATCGTGACTCAAGCTCAATGCGTTCGACAATCATGTTCACATTGCGCGTAACAATATCATCGGTTTTATCTTTGCCACTTAGCTTCGTCATTGTCTGGTGGAACTTTTGGCGCAAGGTTCGATGATCTTCATCATAGTCGCCCAATGCCAGCCCGGTATTGGTGCCTTTGTGCATTTTCAACAGTTGTGTTGGTGCATGGAACATATTGTGTTCTTTTTCGCGTAGCTCTTCATCCAATAACGTACCCGGTGTTGTCACGCGATGTGCACCGTTTTTCTTCGTGAAAATATATTTCATAAAGTCATAGTCATAAATGACCAAAATGCCCGTCGGCCACTCATACGCCAGTGGTTTGACCTTCGACAAGTTTTGTTCGATGAACTCCATTCGCTTGTCATTGTCGGGCGTTTTCGTCCACGGGATGTGTTTGCCTCTTGTGTACCGGCGAATAAAGAACCACGTTACGATAAGTATGCCTAACGCAAGAAGTATCATTTTTGAGCTAAAACGCAAACCAAATTGCTCATTTTTGCGCACCATTCAAATATTGACTTGACACATAACCCAGTATATATTTGGTAAAGTTTAAACTGTGTGATCTGACAAAGAAAAGTTGTCCGGCAGGATTCGGGTGAAAGCCCTGGCCACTCAAATTTGAAATTCCATCACGAATTTGTATAAGTAGAGCTCGCTACTCGTCAATTATATGCATCTGTTGTCGAGTATAAACAAATGTAATATACATTATTGTCCAAACCAAAGTTTCTGCATCACCCAGCCCCAAAACTCTGAATCATGTTCGAATTTGAACAACGCGCGTATTTGATGAACACCGGCGAAACAACACTGGACAATAGATAAAAGGCCATTTCCGTTTTTGACAATTTGTCTAAAACACTTTCTAAGCTGTTTATTTTTGACACCGTCAAATGTGTTAGTGCTAAATCAAACGAACTTTATTTATTTGGCCTTCATTTCTTTTTGACGTTTCCACCGAACATCATCCACGAACACACCACGTACACATTTTGATCGCAAAACGCGATGCGTATAATGAAGCTTATTCTCATAACCAAATAAGCGATTGAAATCTATCATGGGAAATGTCATACTTTTTAGGTCCAGAATGGAATTTAGATCGCTCAAATAAATCAACAAATTAAAATCTGTTACTCTTATGGTATTATGCCAATACTGGGTACATGATTTCGGCAGTGGCAGTCAAAAAAGACGTACATGTTTCGCTGTGATATATAAAGTTTCATTTAATCTATTTTGACGTCCCTAGAAAGATTAAATCTTCACACGACATGTTGCCGCCATTGAATCAACTAAGTCTCACTGATGAACTTTTTGATAGTGGTACTGATTCCGTTTTAGATTGGATGGTGATGAGTTCAACGAACTTCCGAACTTCCAAGGGTCACTATTTGTCAAAATATTTGCTGAGTAGTACTCAGCCCGGTCAGTCACCCAAATGTACATTTTGCTATTGAAACGGGAGATAATTTAAAAGTGATTGTTTGACTCAATTTAGGTACTTTGCCAGTGTGTGATTTTAATACCGGACACACGCTTTATCCCTCGCTTAGCATCGTAATCGCATCCGGAGTAGCTTGTAAATGTTAAATTAAATAGTAGTTTTCATGACCCCGGGTTAACACAATACATCGTGTTTAAAATCACATCGTTATTGTCGGGCCGCGTGCCAACTTAGTGACATTATGCCGCTCAATGGCGCCCTCTGCCAATGTGCAAGTGTATAAAATGAGATCGACGCGTCGATCTGGTGATTATAGCCCATAAAAGATATGATGATGACAACGAGAAACGTGAAACGACGCAATAGTATGGTTTTGATTCAAGACAAAATAACAAAGTTTGTCAGTGCCAAGCGACGGTAAGTAAGAACACTGAGTCTGATATGTTTGATTAGTTAGAGAACACTGTTAGATTCTTCTTGAGAAACAGAATGTAGTTTCAGTAAACAAAAATCAACCAGAATTTAAAGCAGAACTTCTGCAGAGTTGACCAGTCAGACAAAAGCATAACGACAAAATGCTTAGAGATAATTTCAGGTCGCTGGTAACGCCAATCAAACAACGTTTCGGTCAGACAAAAAACGCGTCACCCTCAACTTTGAGCGAAGTGTTGAGCAATCAGTCTAGTTTGATTGAATTTCGTGAATTTCTGCGCAAAGAATTTTCGCAGGAGAATTTGGACTTCATTATTGATGTCGATCAATTACTACACAACTACAGTCATGACAAGGTAAAATCTATTTTGTAGCTTCTAAAACTAATTTTCGATTCAGGCGTTTACTATATTTCAAAAGTTCCTTGCTCTTGGTACCGACAATGAAGTCAACCTGTCCGTTCAACAACGTCACCTACTACTTGGTGCGCTTGAAGGCCGCGAAGTAACGCGCTCAATCCGATTGTTTCAGCAAGCGCGCAGGGAAATCTTTGTTCTGATTGAGAGGGACTCCTTTGCCCGATATAGGAAATTATTAGTTTGAACTTCATGCCCAGCACTTTTGATACTTGCACATAAACTGTACAGAATAAAAACTATTCTAACGTGACAGTGAACTGAGTTTTTGAGCCCATTGCGTATTGTGGCTGATTAGTTGAATGAAACGCTTCTAGTTAGAAGACAAAAATAAACTGTTAAATTTAATATTGCTACTTTTGGTTAGTTGCGTTTAGAGATGGTAAACTAGACACTAAGTTTTGCGTTTGATAATTGGCCAAATAAGATAGGTTAGTAATTTAAAAGTGGTCAATCACTCTTAATTTAGTAAAATAGGACTACGTATCGACACCATACCGCCTACTTTTTGTATTAACTTATACTTTTATACTCCGTGAGAGCAGCACAGACCTTTTTTATAAAGAGTAGAATGAACAAGGCGACCGCCGATCAATATGAGCGAATATTGCGCTGCTTGGAAATCGGGGAACTAACTGAGTCAATTGAAAACTATGTTAAAGCGAATAAGTGGATACTTAAATTACGTGTCCCAAAACGCTTTTGCATACATCACAAAAAGTTCGAGGTTAACTGTTCTTGTATAGTAAGTGAAATCATTTATATTCGTTAAATGAGAACATTTCCATCAGCAAGCCCAAATTTATGTGCGCCCGGGTCGTTCCTTGGCCTTTGTCGCACTGCAAAACAATCTCGAGGAGAAGTTTCGATATGGAAAAGATTGGACGGAGTTGATTGCATTTTTAAAGGTAAGATAGTAAGGCTAGTAAATTACTTATGCATACTGACTTCTAGGAGCAAGAACTTGATTTTAATTGTTCCGAAGAAGGCAAAAAGCCAGGAAGTAAACGGACGACAGCCTTTGAAAGCTTTTGCGATGAAATATTCGAGAAGAAGTCCAGAAAAAATGATTTCCGCTACAAAAAGCAATCCAAATCAGGTATGAACAAAAATCAAACGTGAATCACGTGACATGAGTTACTCCAGTTCGAAAGCTTCTTGACGAAATATTAACAATGACCAATCCAGATCATGATGTTTACTTGGATGGCAAAGTAGCACAACTGATTGTAAGTTTTAAAACTATTTTAACGCTCAATCAGCATAACTAAGGATGAACCCGTTTCCAATGATGAGACACATTGCGCTGGCGCTAACGATGGAGATGTTTCCGAAAGTCCAAATGCCGTTGAGGATCAAAATCCTTCAGAAGTAATATATATCGCATCGAGCGATGAGGGCGATGAGTTTTTCGTCAGTAATAACGGTGAAGAATCTGGAGCACAAATCGTTGAAGCCAAAATTGAAACTGAAGCATCAGTTGTCCCCTCAGAAACACCAGTCAATGATGAAACCCCTACCGATACAGAAACTGTTGAAAGTATTGAACCCATTGTCAATAAGACAAAAACTCCACTCGACGAAATAAAACCCTACCTGGATCCGAATGAAAACGAAAAAGAGATGTTTCCATGTGAAGTGTTTATGATGGTGAAGAAGAAAAAGTTTAGCGCCAAGTACAAACGCACAAAGCTTGGTAAGTCAAATTCAAGTGTAGTGTTAATTTAGTCATTTTTACATTGAATGCTGAAACAATATTGTTCAGATACTGCCGACATTTATGACGAGTGGGATCGGATCAAACAAATTGACGAGTACCGCGAGGCTTATGCAATGGCGACCGAAATTTGCAACAAAATTGTGCGTGAACGAAAACGAAAAGAACCTGAGAAAGACCGTCAGTTAGCCTAAGCCGCTGTGGAATGAAATAAATATGATCATCATGTCAGAAGTGGTGTTCATTTTGAAAATCGTGTTGTGAAAATCGTTTTAATCAGTAGGACAACGCTGCTAGGAACTACAGTCTTACGTAAAGTACTCGTTGAAAAATTAAACATTGCGAAGTTTATTTCCGACGGAATCTCTACCATAAAACGCCCGCTCTCATTTGAAGCATATACAGAAACATTAACGCCGAACTAACCTTTTCTCAGACCTGATAAATTCGATTTAATTCGATTAGCTCGATTCAGGTGGTAATTTGCATACGTATAGCAGACCATATTCATAGTGAATGATATGGTCCGTCTCATATCATTAGAGTGAATGAGTGAGTGTGTGCGTTGTTCAATAAAATAGTCTAAGTGAATAGTAAACAGTGTGTCATTGCCCGTGGGCATATTTACTATTGGAATTATTTAGAGCGAGAAAGGCGAATGACGAGTATCTGTGTGGGTGGTCCACTTGAAAGAAACTCAATGTCACACGCGCGCCAGTAAACTGAGCAAAAAAAGGCGGTAATTGTCACAATCAGAGAGAAAATCATGGCGATACAATGAGACTGTTCCTGCTACTGGGCCTGGTCCACGCGCGAAATCATGTCAGTAACGCGCCAACAGAGAGATTATTGGTGAAAGGCGAAGAATTGCGGTTATCGTGCGATTTGACGCGAAAACTAGAGAAAGATGAACATGTCATTTGGAAGCGTAACAATAACCCAGTCAGTGGGGGTGACACGATTGAACTAGTGAGAACCAATGCCCAGTCAAATGACTCGGGCCTCTATACCTGTGTTTATCGTGACGCCAAAGGATTCGGGACGGTGAGTAAGCCCATAAATGTCAATGTACTTGATGGGATTGAATTCGACGCGGGGGAACGAGAACTTACTGGATATGTGAGTGGCTCAGTGCAAATGACATGTGGATCAAGTGTTGTTGGTGGCGATGTCAAATGGTTCAAAAATGGAGAACTTGTCACTCAAAGCGATACTGTAATGCAATTGCCGGATGGATCACTTCAAATGATTGACTTAGCCAAATCTGATCGTGGTAGCTATTCATGTCACGTTGCCTTACGTAGTTTGAGTGGCGTCAAAAGCATCGAACTCGACATTCAACCGAGTATTATGGAAAAGGACGCGCCAAAACTGGAGCCAAAACCACCTCTTGGTTTAAATGCGGTCGAGGGTGAGCCATTGTTCATCCCGTGTCATGCATACGATCGCGCCCCAGACTCGTCTAACCTTGAAATGGAGTGGACCTTGCCAAATGGGTAAGCGACTAATCATCATGTACTCCATTGTGAGTCTCATTTTTAGACTGACGATGAATGATAATATTCGATTACTGGGGCGTGGGAATTTGTTCATATCAAGTGTGACGTCGACAATGAACGGGCTCTTCAAATGTTCTGCAAAGAACCAGAATGGACAGGTGCAAGCCGGCACAAGTGTTAGTGTCAAACGTAAGTTTCGTTTTAGGATTTCTCGCGGAACACCATAATAAACATAATATAGGCTCGGTCGTGATAACGGAACGTCCGGACTCATTGTCTGTGATTCAAGGGCAGAGTGTGAGTTTCCGATGTCTCTTCAACTACAAAGCATCCGTCAAGGAGCTGGTGAATGATGTTACGATTACGTGGTTTAAAAATGGAATCAAATTGGACGGTAGTTTATTCACCATAGAGTCCATTGTTGGCGAAAATGGAAGTGAACTGTCATTTCATGATGTCCAGCTGGCGGATGCGGGCTACTATCAGTGTCTCGTGCAGAATTCGTTATCATCTTCGATGGCAAAGGCCCTGTTGACGGTTAACGAGTCTCAATTGAACCAGAGCCGCGATATTTTTGACCGTGGCGAGCGTCCGCAGAACTTGAAAGCAATTACGGGCACATATGGCCAAGTCCACTTGTCGTGGTCATTTCACAAGAAACCATCAACATCGCATTATGTGGTCTCCTACTCATTATCGAATAGATCGGATGCAAATCCAACTACGCAAAAGACAACGACGAATGCGCTGACAATCAACAATCTCGAACCGGGCAATTATCACTTCTCCGTAGCCAAGATTGACGGCAAAAACATGACCGACGAATTATTTGGATGGAGCAAAGCCAAAACATTTACACTTTACAGCAAGGAAAAACTGCCCGAGAAAGTTGACAGTTTCAAGGTACAAAAAATAGAACATGACGCGGTTCGCGTGATTTGGTCAGAACTGGACAGTGTCGACTATGAGCTGACGGCAACCGAGAAAGCAACTGGCGCTGTAAAAAAGCCAAAGCGCAACGACCGAAGTCCGGTGACGGTTGATAAGTTGAGCTGCAACGCAAACTACACACTATCTTTATCGGCTCGAAACAAGTATGGGCAAGGTGCAGCCATTTTTGAAACAGTTCAAACGCAAAAAACGAAACCCCTTATTCAATTGCGCGATATTAGCACCAAGTATCTGACGAAGACATCAACAGAAGTCAGCTGGAAGTTTGACAAGCCAAAAAAGTGGTGCGGTGACAATAACACGATCATTGTCGCGCATAAGCAAGCGTCGAGCTCACGACGCAATGAGTGGATCGAAAGCCAAGTTGACTATCGCGACAACAGTTTTGTGCTGGGCAATCTGCGCGCCAATCGAAAGTACGAGGTGAAAGTGTATGCACAGAATGAAATGGGCCGCGGGCGCGACATCAAAACCAGATTCCAGCATTCGGCCAAGTTCGACCGTATAAGCACTGAAATGAAGTCACCCGTTGAGCTTGGTGACTTTAGGACATTGGCCCTAAGCCACGATTCAATACAAATCTGGTGGCAAGTAGAACCGGACTTGAGACCAATTGAGGGATTCAAAGTCGTGTGGGGATCGGAAGATCCGTTTGAGCACGAAGAAGTGGTCGGTGAGAAGGAACGTATTTACGAGATCCAGGGACTCAAGCCTGACACGGAGTATACAATATCGGTGCAAATTGTTTACTCACTCGCATCAGACGGTCAACCAGTCAAAAGCCAATCGAAACAAATTTACAAAGTGACCAAGACAAAGCCACTCAATGATAAACCGGCAACACCAGTGGCAATCACGTCAAAAGTGTTGACGGCGCGTAAAATTCGCATTTCATGGGCCGACCAGCCGAAGGATCACTTTCAACTGGAGGGCAGGAAGAGACTGGAGGGCAGGAAGAAAGAGACGAATGATTATGAAATCCGCGTCAAGAACATTGGTTCGCGAAAAGGCGAAAAGAAGTTTTCTTATTATAACTGCACGAAAATCGGCAATCAAGAACGAGTGTACGACATTGACAACTTGCGACCCTTCACCACATACGACATCTCGGTCCGGCAGATGGTGGACGGTAAGAAGTCAGATTGGTCAATGTCAGAGCAGGCGCGGACGCTGGAGGCCATACCCGAGGGACCACCCGAGGATTTTACTGCCAAGCCAACGGGTGACAGTATCCAGCTGAGTTGGCAGCCGCCACTCTCAGCAAATGGCAAAGTGACGGGCTACTTGATCAAATATAGAAAAATAACGGATGCGAACGATGATGATGAACAAAGCAACTGGCAGCTGAAAACTGTCTTGGGCGATGCGTTAACCTGCCCGATTCGGAATGCCGAGCCTGAAACGAAGTACCACTTTGTCATTTCGGCGAAGAATATGAAAGGCACCGGGCCAGAAAGTACCACATTGACTTTTATTACGCCTAGCGTTGCCAATAAGGATCGTTTTCAGCTATCTATCACTATCTTTTATTTTAACGGTCATTTGTGAAAACATAAATCAAGGTCAAAATCACCCAGTTTACATGGTACATTATCATCGCAGTGATTGCCACCATCACCATCATTGTCATTGGCGTTATCATTTTCCTCGTCAAGAATAACAGCCATTTAAAACGTGACGATCAAACGGCTGAGTTACAGCCACCGCGATCATTCTACTCGCATAGTCAACACACTGGCGACGACTTTGACAATACACATCGACAACACAACTCACGGTAGAGTAACCTTTATTCGATTTGTGACATTTACACACGAGTTTAGACACGAGTTTCAAATGCATCACCCGCCACCGCCAATGATGCCTCCCCCACCACCACCACCAATGTTCATCCATCCGCCCATTCACCCGCCCAACATTCCGATGCCGCACATTGAAAAGGTTAGCTTGTTCTTTGACGCTCGGGCCGATCAATTGAATCAACTCTTTACAGGCGCATTCAACCAGAACCGCCCAACACAGCACCGTCCACCAGCATCATCACCATCATCCACCACCGCCGATGAGCTCACAAGAGCAGCTGAACGATTATTATCAGCATGAGCATCATCAACATGCGTTACTCGCCCATCACTACCGCCACTTGCAATTGAGCCAGCAACAAGTGTTCATGAACTCGAATCCGAATACGCCGCAGCGACCACAGCAACACGTATGTTTTGTGTGTGTCTAATTTAAATATTTAATCGAAAAAATTGTTAAGTCCGAGTATAATCCCTACTTCATGCCATACATGCCATCACCCTTCCCCGCGCCCCGTGTCAGCCGCAGTCAAACTGAGCGACAGAGTGTCAATAACTACTTACAGCGTTATAAGCCGTACCAACGGTAAGCAACCGTCAATAATATAATCGCCATAAACCCTTACCTTTTTAATTAAAGACCACCACGACGGAGTCTAGGCGCCGAGCTCGCCCCACACGTGCCCCACTTCGAGACGGCTTCGTACG
>SCLD01029578.1:0-17746 GCA_004367895.1 Oikopleura longicauda
AGATGGAAATGCCCGAGTACAAAATGGGCGAAGCATGGTTGATTGGTGAAGAAGATGAAACTGAACGTTCAGCTCGAATGAGTAGCTTCCTGGAAGATTTATTGAGCTTCTGCTCCGATCGATTAGCATATTTATTAAATATGGGAACCGGTAAGCTATTTTGGATTTAAGAGGGAAAGTCATTAGTACTTATTTTAACTTGTCACTGAACTTAGAAATTTATTACTTAGGATTAAAAAATAAATAAAATTTATAGAAGTGTTGAAACTTTTATTTTAAGATGGCCGGAAAGTTGCTGTCCGATTCATGGAGACTGGGGTATTACGATTTTGTGACTGTGAGCGTGGCTGGCGATGCCCATCTTATTCCCCTGTATTAGCGATTTCTTGTAAGTTAGTTGAACTCTGTCTGTACGGTCTATGTTTAGGATATAACTTGGGTGCAAGTCACTTTGGCATATGTGAAAATACCCAAAAACAGCTTGTGTCAGAGCGTGGGTATGTATATGATTCAATTTCAGGATTATATATTCTTACGGAAAACGCAAAACGAGCTCTTACCTCAAGTGAATTTCTAAGTCCTGCAGTACCAGCCTGTATTTTTGACTGCCTGAAAATGCAGAAATAATGTCTGAGATTGTAAAGGAACAGGCCTAGCTTAGAACGTTATACAACTAAAATCATCATCCTTAGTTTTTCATTCAATATATGTAGTCTCGTCTGACTCATATATGTGACCAAAATTTTTCTCGAAATGGTTTACATCCTAATCTGATTACTTGTCATACAGTATGACTCATACTTTAAGTCTTTTTTGGCTTGAAAGGTATCAGGCTTAAAAATGAGAGTTTTGAAATTTCTCGTAATTCACTTAAAGTCCCAAATATTGCACTCAATGTATAACTTATTCATAATTTGTTTTTTATGTTAAATAAACGTATTTTGATAAAAAATTGTGAGACTTACTGTTATCCAAATCCGTATCCAAATAATTGTAAAACTGCAAAGATGAGTTGATGACTGCTGAGATGTCAATTAGAAGGTAGTAAGTCGTGACTTTGTGAGGGAGGATAAAAGGCGATGAGAAAGGTAGTTTGATGACTGTACATTTACAAGCTGAAGCATTATTTGGATTGAGCTGTAAGTTGTCCAAGGCCGTTTTGAAGAATTCGAAATGTTTATTTAGAATTTTACGATATTCAGCGTTATTTAACACTGCTATAAGGGTTTTAAGGAACATTTCCAATTCTATGCAATTAGGGCCAAGGGTAACTTCAAGGGCTTCAATTAGAAAGTCAAGACATGTTCTAATGTCTTCAGTTTGTACTGTCTTCCAGTCTTCATTTGCCAGTTGATGATGAAGAGCCGTATGCTTTAGGATTTCATGGAGACATTCAATTTTAATTTTGCCAATCGGGGTAAAGAACTGTGGTCCTTTAACTTTGCGAATTATCATACTGAATTAAAATACTTTGTTATAATCCTACTTTTTCTAAAATTTAGTCCTAGTTGGAGTGGAGAAGTGTGTCATCGTTTATAATCACTAACGTTGACTCATGCGTAGGCAGAAATGGTCTTGAGAGTTATGACTAATTTTATGATATGGAGGTTGGGAGTGGAAGAAATTCATTTACCTACGCATTTCGTGATCTGAGTCATCATAGTTATTATGACCTCAAAAGAGATGACGGCGAGTGGGAGAAATATAATTTGAATGCATTCTAAGAAAATTTATGAAGATTCATGCTTGAAATTCAAGTTGAAAGTTCAATGACGGCTCGAAAAGGAAAAATAAGTGACACGATAATGGCTCGAAAAGGAAAAATAAGGTAAATATTTTAGTTCTAATGAATCGAAAATTATGATTTTCATGCCGGCGAAAACATATTTCTATTTGAATCAGGTCATTATCAACTTGGGATATTACTATACAGACTTAGAAAAGGACTGTATTTCATAATATTGGAATTATAATTTTTTCTTTTTTGCATCAAGACTGTTAGACGATGTTCTACGTCTTTTGCGTTGTAATGTGGTCCTAGTTGGTCCTAGGTCAGTTTCAGATTCAGAATCTGAAATTGAAAATCGACCTGTTCGTTTAGTTTGTTTAGCTGAGGGACTTAGTTTTTCATTTTCCTTATTATCATCTGTCACAGGATTCTCAAGAATTGCCAACTTTTCAGGTGTGCGTGGAATTTCTTCCACCGAAGATGCAGATTTTTGTGAGGCCTGTGTATCAGGTACAATTTGGGTACTAGTATTAGTAAACATGTTGGCCAGGTTGGTGGACATTTTTGATGGCAACGTCTCATCGGATTTAAAAACATCAGATGGAATCGTTTTATCGTCAGATTTTAGTGATTCGCTAGACGTAGATTTAAAAAGTGGTCCAACAATCTGGTCATCAGCTTTTTGAGAGGACTGTTTAGGGGGCGTATTCTTAGGGGTGTTAGACTTAGGGGTATTAGAATCATTAATAATATTAATAATCTCAGATCTTGTAGTCTCGTATTTTTGCTGGAAATGTTCAATAAATGGAGTCGTACTTTCAAAAAATTCTTGTACGCATAAAATTAATTTATTTTCCATTTCAGAGTGATTTTTGCTTGTTTTTGTGGGAAAAATACGAAAATTCAAAAGTGAGTTCCTAATATTATCAAGATAGCCTATTATCTCGTTTTGTAATGTTATAGTGGGGTTCAAATGAGAGATGTCAATTTTCTTAATTGTTGGCACTGAAAGTGATCCAGCATAATACGTATTAACAATTCCCAGCATAGCTTGGACCAAATGGTCTCTCAGCGTATCTAAATCATTTGAACTGTTTTTAATCGCTCTAGTTAACATCGAAATTTCATTCATTATAAAGGTTACCTTACTCGCTTCAGGCATGACTGTACCTTCTTTTGAAACAATTTGAGTTTGGTACTCCTTTGTTAATGAATCAAATTGATTTTTAAATTGTTCTTGAAGTCTACGCATATCAGCAAAAATATCATTTAAATTTGTAGGCTGGTCCGGTTCAAGAGCGGACTCAAATGGTGATTCCTGGATTGTTGGCATTTTATCTTGGTCCGTATTGAAAATTAATTGTTCATTTGGCTTCAAGATATCCGTAAGGGATGTTTTATTCGAAGAAATACCAGAAGACTTAGCAGAAGTTTTGGTCTCGTCCTTGGTAAGTGCTTTTGGTGTTTCTTTTTCTTTGACTATTTTTAAATCAGATTTAAAATCACTCATACGCTGTTTCAGCGCAAGTCCTATTTTATTATTAGAGGGCCCAGGACTAGGATTTTTATAGTCTATTTTAGAGGATCCGGATGGGACATTTTTGGTCTGAAGGTTTGGGGTTGGGATTCTAGAAGTAAGGTTACGGTTTGGTTTGGGTGGTGAGGGTAATTTGGAAATGTTTTTAGATGATAAGGCGTCAAAACTGACATGCTTTCGACGTTTAGTATCAATTGAGATTAATTTGGGAATGTTGGAGGGGCTTGGGTTGTAAATTCGTTTAGGTTTGGGTAACGAGGACGGTTTAGATGGGTTTTCATATACTGGCACCGGTGATTCATGGTTTGAAATGTCAAAAATTGCAGAGCCTTTGACCATGAGAGGTCTGGGGGCAGCGACGGATCTCTTAATTTTGTGTCCATAATGACCGTCTAATTTAATATCAAAACGATCTTTGCTATTATAAGGCAGATGAAAAAAGGTGCCTTTGATTTTTGAGTTATATTTATTACTTATCAAATTTAATTGAGTCGTCGTGGTCATTCTAATATTAGTATGGGTTGGATTTGTACCAATGTCGTAGAAAATTCCAACGGCTGTCCCATATTTTGAAAGATAAGAATCGGTTTGAAATTCAGTTATTCTAGTTAAAGTCTCATGTCTAATTCGTTTGAAAGTTGAAAAAATGCCAAAATCTTGAACCTGGTCTAATGGGGATTCACGGATATTTTGAAAAATTAGGAAATCATTCAAGTCCGAACTATTGAACATAGTCATTACTTTGCCTTGTTTGACCAACTGAGTCAAACAAAATTGATACCTTGCTGAGGCTATTTTGGAACAAAAGTTTGCAATACCCTGATTCGAATAGTTTGAAACGTAATTTTCGCCATTATGACCATAATATTCGTTTAAGTAAAAAAGTTCTAGTTCAGAAAGCGGTTTACAAGTTATAGTAAAGTCTTTGGGAAAAACCGTAGTTTTACTTGTGATATCAACAATATCAAAACCCTCTATGAATTGTTGACGGACACTAAGTTCAAATTGGACTGAAATAGGGAGGAGGCATATTATGTTCTTAATTTGAGTATTCTTATTTCTCCAAAATCTAAAATCATCTGGTGCGAGTGCACTGATATCCGGTTGATCGAAACAAGTTTTAGCGCCCTCTTGTTTTTCATAAAGAACCACACCAATAACACGTCTGTCGATGTCGCATATTTCTAAACTGTATTTAAGGATGGAGCAAAACTTATGATGAAGTTTGGAGAATATAATTTATCATGGAAACTTATTGGTGGAAAGTCAACGTTTACATTATGCGAAATTATGAAATAGAAAATCAACTTTGAAACATTTGATACATTCGATCAGATCACAAAAATAGAAAATCAACTTTGAAACATTTGCTTATTTATCAGGTTAGCACAATGAGGGTAGCTTTTTTGTGATATTGAAAAATAGCGCATATTAATTTATTTATTGTTTTAGTTTTAAATTAAATATCCTGGTTGAAAAAATTAGTATAGACTTCTGAGGGATTTCCTAGTTCATAGTAAGGGGTGGTAAATGCAAACTCATTGAGTACATCCATAATGTGTTGTGAATCGCTAACTGTATGTGTTAAGAAAATATTTGATACGGTGGAAGTGCTTGTGAGCGTGGTGTGTTGATGCTTGATGCGTCGTAGGTTGTGTTGATTATATTTACAAAATCTACAGTCAGTTTTTCCGGCTCTATGGTTGCATATTGATTTTAAATGTTGACTAAGTAGTGGTTTAAATTGTAGTTGACCTAAGTGTGACAAAATATTTTTCGGAACCAATTTAAAAAAGTGTCCTATATTATATGGAAAAAAGTTTTTGGAACGTATACTAGTTTTAATATTAATCGTTGGTGCTTTACCAAGTTTAAAATTGCGCTGCGCTGATTTTCTTTCAGTGTTAAGTTGTGAGTTAGGATTAGCGTATGGGTTAGAGTCTATTTCTAATATGCTTATAGCTTCTTTATAGACCTTAGGTGGTTTTTTAGAAATTAGAAGTCTATTTAGAGAGTTTAGTACGTTGTAACAGTGAGAGTTCTGAGCATTATGCCAATTCGCAAGTTGAAACAAGTATGAGTATTCATACTGCGTCTTGGGATATTGTTCCAATTTCCACATGTCAACAATTATCTGTGAAATGTGCTTATTTAACTTATTATAATGTTTGTTTGGAAAAATTGGAAGTGATTCAAAAGCATAATTAACCGTTCCATAAGCTATCTGATAAGCAATTTGTTTCAAAAATTTAGTGTGACCCATATTTTCAATGTAAAAAAGTGTGCCACGACATTCTTTAAGTTTAAGCGTTTTTAGAAAGACTTCTTGACTAAAGGGATGATCTTTAGGATCTGAGTCAAAAAGATTAGCACCGAAATGGACTCCTAATAGCTTAGTATTAGTTGAAGTTTGTCTATCACCATTAAGTTTAATTTTTGACTTCATACCTATTATCAAAACTGCTGTTTTCCCGTCTAACATGTTGAGGTTGAGTGCTTCTAAGTATTTTCGAACTTGGGCTTCAATTTGAGTTATACGAGCTGGTGCTTCATGAAGTTTGGCAAGTGAAATGAGCGAGAGATCATCTGCGTAAAGGGAATTATTAGTATCAGGGATGAATTGGGTCGAGAGTGAGACATCATAAAGGAAAAGTGAAAATTCTGGTGGTGATAGACACCCCCCCTGGTATACACCATAGGGGGGGTTTTTAATTGCATGTGACGCTTTTCCATTATGAACTACATAAGAAATTCTATTTTTATGATCTTCAGATAGAAATCGTGCGACGTTCGGCTCACATATTTCATGTAACTTTTTGTCTAATAATCTATGACATACCGAGTCAAACGCCTTCATGATATCTATCATTATTAACATTGGATAACCCTTATCTTTAGGAGTTTTATTCAACGTTAAGAAGATCTCATTCAAAGCTGTGGTCGTGGAAAATCCTGAGCGAAAAGCGTGTTGTGTTACTGGTAGCAGGTGGTTCAATTCAAGGTGAGATACAAAATTTGCACTTACAAATTTCATCATCACAGCCAGGGTGTGACGTTGTATGCCTAACCAGCGAAGACGCGTAGGGTTGTCTTTATTGGGCACTCTTAGACTACATTTATTGATGGCAATTATTTTAGAAACTTTAAACTCAAAAGGGAAATAGCCTGCTTCGAGGCAGATAAAAATCAAATCAATGATAAGGTCAATGTATTTATTAGAAAAACAGCCGAATACATTTTTATTAAGTTTTGAATTATAACCACACGTGGTATCCCTGGTTTGAAGGAATGCTTTATATATTGAATCTCTTTTAGATTTGCCATGCCATTTTATTTGAAAGTCTTTAGTACCAAGTTTGGTTTTTATAGTGGTTTTAAAGTCATAGTCTTTATGAGGTTTTTCTCTAAATGTGTCAAGCTGTTTTTCAAAAATACTTGTCAATTTATCAAGGTCAAGATTATCGTCAAGTGCATTTTTATTTTTCTTATTAAAATCCCTATTTACTTTATACTTTTGAGACTGAGATAAAAAATTATGTTGCCTATTTTCTATATAACCCGAAAGGTGCATGTGCCTATCCCTTTTCAACATTTTCGTTAGATTCTTTTCCGACGAATAAAATTCAACGAGTTCACTGTCAGTCAACACACGGTCTAAAGATAACTGTATTAGCTCATGGTATCTATCTCTTACATGTCTTGTTGCAGTTGTAAGTTTAATATTCGGTGCAAATTTATTGATTCTGATCGTGACTGGTTGAACAAGATGATCCATGACTGATTCACAAAGCTGAATAATTTTGCTAATGTAGGGAATGGGTTCTGTGAGGGGTTCAAAAGTGTTTTCAGCTTTTCTAATTTTAATGAAGTCTAAGGCTTCCAATCTTAATTTTTCCAATTCAGATTTTGACTGGTCAAGCAGCTCAACCGATTTATTGTATATGTCAACTGGAGTAGTCTTAGAAAAGGTATGTATTATATTAGTTGCATGATCATTCATACATTTTAAAGTGTAATTTAGCTTAAAAATAGCGTGACCGTCATTTTGTGCCAACTTCCGACCGGAAAGTTGTTGAAAACTTGGTTTAAGGTCCTTAACTAAACATACATCAATAGTCGAGTTACCAATATTACGTTTATCAGATGGAAAGTTCGTAAACGAACGGACTAATTCATTATAATGTGAGGTTTTAGCCTTGAAAAAATTGGCGAACGGAGAATTATCCTGTGGTCTGGGATTTAGGTATTGACAATTTAAATCCCCTGTTAAGACACTGGTTTTATCACGCTGTAAATTGATTATTTTACTGAATTGACATTGAAAAAATTGAAAATATTCTTCATCTCTGATATTTAAGAGTTTTTGAAACTTAGATTTATGATGGGGCCTATAAAATGTACAAATGTTAAGAGTGGCATTTTCACCATTAGAAAGTTCTAAAGTCAATTCAATCATAGTAAAGGGGGCTATTGTTTTAATTTGTTTAATATTACATTTTAGTGATTTAGATACCAAAATGAGACTGAAAACAAACTCATTATTTTTGTATTTAGAGTAAGTAAAAAACGGCATGTAGGTGGCAGGGTAGAAAGTACCCGTTTGTATTTCATTTTTGGTTAATTTTAATTCATTGACACATACAATAGGCGGATTATCTGTATTTTGAATCAGTTTATGCAACTGACGAACTGGGGCATTAAGATTGGTACTTACGATTGTAATTTCAGTATCTAATTTTGATAATTTTTGACGTGACCAATCATTATTTCTTAGACGGGTCTGTTCCTTAATTAATTTAGACATTATATCATTTTGAAGTTTTGGTGCAAGATCAACGAGATTATCATCAGACGAGGGTTTATAAAAATTGGGGATGGGGCCTGAAATGGGTTGTTTCGGGTGTAGCATATTCTCATTAATATTTTCAGGAATTTGAAATCCATCAAGTGAGAAGAATTTATCAGCGGCCTGGTCACCTGATGCATGATGCAACTGTTCATGATTAGGTAAGTCAGGATTTAGGTTTTCAGATTGGTGCTCAGATAACGAGAAGGGCGGTGGTGTCTCACCTAGCGAAAGAGAATTCAAACATTTTTTGAATTCTTGAAGTTTTCCAAACGAGTTTTTTCGCTTTAGCTTAGATTGTTTTTCAGATGACCCTATGAGTTTGCTCTTTTCAATTAGAGGAAGGTATTTTTTGGTGTTTAATTCACCAGAGGGAGTGCCATAGCTTGAACTTTGTGATGAAACAGAGTCCGAACTATGTGATATATTAAAAACATTGGTTTTTGAACTTGAAGGAACATTTGAACTTGAGGAGGTTGAACTAATAGAATTTGAACTTGATGGACTGTTTTGGGTAGAGGAAGTATCTATTTCTGGTATTGGATTAAATGAGCAAATAATTTTTGGTTTATTTTTTCGAGCAGAAATGATTTTACGCTTAATTTTACGAAACCATGCACTTTGTGCTGGTAGCGGAAAATAATTTTGCTCATATTTAGGGTGATCTATAACAAAGGTGACACGCATGAAAGAGTGAGTGTTTTCTAACGTAAGATTTGGGATTGGAATTAGAAGGTTTTCTAAAGCTATTTTAATATGATTAGCAAGATCAAGGGAGATTGGAAAAGTTGGAAAGTTAGAATATAATTCGAATGAACTTGAATTGAGCATTTGAATATGAGTGACTTCATTGGAGAGTGCAGCGATAAGAAGGGGGTAATTATCATTAAGAGTGAATTTCGCTTCAGAGATTAAATTTTGGATTTTAATAACCTGAAGTGGATTTGAAGTAGAAAGGAATGAGTCACTTTCAAATGCTAAATTATTTAAAATTTCAAATACGTAGTTCGAGAAACCTACCGTGATATAATATATCATATGGTAGATCGGGTCAGAGATTGAAACAAACGATATTTTAAGATTGGTGGATTTGAATTTTGGCCACATAAGATTACCTAGATTGTCCAAATATAGTCTAGTATTAAAATTGGCATGAGAAAGAATTGAGGAACAAGCAAATTTATCAGCTGTATCAAAGGCTGGTGAAAATGTTTGTTTTATACGTTTGGAAGGGGTGGCAGGAGAGATTTGTCGTTTACGCTTGGGTGAGGCAAAAAGTTCAGTTCGTTTAATTTTGTCGATTTTACTAACTGGACTGGTTGATTTGAAAAAATTAGAAAGGGTTAGTTGGCCAGTTTTGGGTTCAGGGGTTTTAGGAGACTTAAAAATTTTCAACGATTCAATACTAGATTGAAGGTTGGATTGTGGTGAGATATTTGATAAGACAGATTTTGAACGTGTGTTATAAGAATTTTGGGGTAAAGAGGGTTTGGGTATTGAAATATCAGGTTTACCTGGAGACCAAGGTTTTTGAAATTCACCATTTAGATTAGGATTAGTGCCAACATCCATATCATCCCCAGTTGGTGAATCATTTGAATGTGACACTTTTGATTTAATGTTGCTACATGAGTCCAAGTTCAAAACATTATCAACCGACTTCACATAGTTGGTGGTAATAGCAGCATGATATGGGCGTTGTGGAAGTGGTAAGGGTTTAGTGTCCGACTGAGCTGGCAAAGTGGGGTTTTCAAGTTGATTAAACGCTTTATGGTATTTAGTTCTATTTTGATTAAGTTCCTCAACTTTTCGAGACGCTTCAATTGCAGCTGCAAGTTTATTTCCAATCTCATGGCTTGCAACCGGTTTGAACGCGTCCGGGAATTGTGGTGTTTGAAGTGGTTTAGGATTAATAGCTACCATATAGGATGCTAATGTGCCTAACAAAACTTCATTTTTACTAGACCTAATAGAATTTTGGGCTACAAAGTTTTCTAGTTTAGTTTGCCGTTCAAGAAGTTTTAGTGAATTAAGACTATTCGTTTGAACGTCCTGTTTAATTTGAACCATTTGAGATTGAAGTGAGCGATTATTTTCTTTAAGATGCTCTCTCATAGATTCAAATGTAACAGTGTTCGATCTAGCTTGTTCCAACGCGTTTAAACGTCGAACAAAGTCCTCAGGGACTGAAATATTGGAGGGGGAAGTGTTATTAGATGGGCCAGGGGGAGACAAAAGATTAGGCTCAACTGGATTCAACAATTGTTGTTGATATTCAGAAGCGTTTAGAGGGCGTTTTGATTGTCTTGGGTTCTTTCTATTACGAATTGTTTGTTCTTGGAGTTGACGAAGTGCAAGCGGACAGTTCGATAAGGTTGTGGCGCGAACAGTACGAAGTTTGACAAGGGCTTCTTTAGGTTCCAATTTATAATGGTCATTTGCATGCATCTTTAACAAACCTAAAACGAACTTATAGGCCACATAAATACGAATATCTTTATGCTTACAGATATATTCAAGATTTGGTAAATCCATCATATTTGATATTCTCATAAAATCATGTATGGGAAATCCTAAAGAAAAGTAATTAGGAAATAAGAGTAAGAGGAGTATTAAAATCGTCAGCATCAAAAAACGCTTCATGATATTAGTCATCAAATAAAAGTTTATGAGACAAAAAAACTGTCGGTTGGATATTAAAAACGAAAAATCTAAAGGAATAAAATTTTGAAAAAAAGAAATTTTTGTAAGTTTAACTTTTATATTTAGGGAGTGTACACTGGAATTAAAAATGATGAAAAATGATATCAATGAAGAGTTAATGGACTCCAACAATTTCGTAGGAAGGTAACGACTTAAAATATAATAACCTCGTCGACTGATAATCGATCCTAATTGGCCTTTTCTATGATTAGCAATATTTTTCTCATAGTTTTTCAATTGACTCTCAGTTGGTTTGAAGGGAATCATTGTTGTTGAAAAGATGTTTGTCAATGAGACTGGACTACCTTCCGCGTCCTCAAGGGAAAAACTGTAACCAACAGGCCAATTATAATCGAGCGTTTTGCCTGAGCGGATATCAGCCAACAGTTGTTCGTTGAGTTTCTCTTTTTCAAAATTCAGTTGAATGAATTGTTCGGCTCCATTTGGGTGCATGGTAAGTAAAACTTTGTAACACTCGATTAATTTACAGGCAGGTGGGCACACGATTTCATATGTACGATCATCCACAGCAGATAATGAGTAAAGGATGATAGGGGTACGCGGAAAAAGGCCATTCACATTGTTTGTAACTAGGCGGTCCAAATTATGTAAAACTATCATAAGATAAGTTTTAATATCTCGAACTTTAATAGTATTAATACAACATTCTTCATCAATCTCCTCACCAGAATTCAAAACAGCATTATCTGGTACTATTTTCATCTTAAAATTATTTGTAAAAACTAAGTCGTAAATTAAACGATTAAGGGTGTGATTAAAATTAGAAATATTTACTCTTTCAAGACCAGATTCCAAATGGAAGATACGGGTTCTTGCACTTGTTTGAATAGTGAATAATTCTTCTGTAAGATTAATGGTTGAACCATCAGTTGACAAAATTTTCATTTTATCATAGTCACCAATATCATCATTATCAGAGTGCCATACTGTGTCAACTCTATTCAACGGGCCAGAACCAGGTATAAACTTTTGCATCCGAATGTTACGAAAATTCAGATTGGGTTTATAAACATTGACTCTTTGTTTCTTCTCAGCAGATGACATAACCGAGGATTTCAGTCTTAACGAAACTAACTTATTATTAACCACCTTTTTTAATATTTTGGTCATTCTCTAAATAATATTTGGTTGACTGATTTTATTATTTAATTGTATCTTTAGGCAATGCAATTTATTATGTCACAAAAAATTCCCTGGGTGAAGATAACAAATGTAAATCAAAGGAAACAAACGAAATTGTATGGTATGTTGATGTATATGCAAGAAACGACTGTAAGACGAAAGAAGGAAATTAAGACGTAAGGAATCGAAAACAAAATTTACTTGGTTACCTGTGTCAATGATGACAAAAAATTATTCAGTTCTTAATATCAAAAATAACCCACGAAATTGTGATTTTCTATGTATTAGTGTACAGAAATGTGAAAAGTGATAGTAATGTCGGTATCGAAATAACGATCACTCAGAAAGGTTTTTTGATACTTAATGATGGTCGTCTTCAATTTTGGTATTTTTACAGCATGTATGTCTCTAGTTATAAGCAAAATCTCTTAAAAAATAAAGTATTTTTGAAATATGTCTTCACTTCACGCGTGAAAAACTAAAACTAAAAGTAGACCTAAAGTTCGAGCTGTAGGGCACATTTTTGACGGTTAACAAGATGCCCTACAAATTTTTACAAAATTCGGAAATTTTATTTTTTCTCGGAATAAAGTCTGAATCCCGCCAATCCAAAAACTCCTAATAAATAAATAAACAGTAATAAATATGGCACGTTTACGGATATAAAATCAAGTTTTATTAGAAAGTGGTGAATTGTCGGTTTGATGATTAATAAAATACTCAGAACTCGCGATGTAGTCATGCTTCTGGCGCATCATTGAGTTAATTTTTATATAGGTTTACCGAGTACAAAATGTCATACTGTATTGGATTTTTACACTTCTAAGATAGATCCTGCATTTCTGTTACTTGTTGAATTCTGTACCGATTTAAATATCGATATTAAAGCTAAATAATATCAGGGCTTGGGTGAATGGCGTTCTCTATATTATATATTCGGAGAGGTGTCCTCCTCTTTCTCTCTTATGTGAGCAAGCCCTGATATTAATTCCCTTTAGTCGAGTTAATTTATTTTTTAAGGCTCAAGGATTGAAAAATAGACATAATTCTTATAATTCATATTGATAAAGTCCTGGGTAAAAGTCGGAATTGAATCTGTTTTTTTAAATCTGTTAGCTGTGCTGGTTCCATGCAGTGAGTACTACGAATTCGGTGGCCACCTTGATTAAATGAGGGAAAATACTAGGAAAAATCTCCCATCGAGTTTTTTAGGTGGTGGACGTTTAGGAATCAGCCCCCTTGGTAGATCTATTTCTTAGTAGATGAAATCCTCATCTTCTCTTTTGTTTACATTCAAAACAGGCTTGGGCGGTGTAAGATTCTACTAAGAAATAGATGTCCACCACTGGTAACATATATGAGTATGAAAAATGTCATATTCAGAATATGATAATCTGCTCATAAAGAGGAGAACGAATCTTAAAATAAACAATATGGAGTCCATAATGGAGGGCGCATTCCGGGAAAATGACATTTTTTCTACTTATAGATGATATAAACCTAGACTCTAGGTTCTAGGCCCAACCAGATCAGTGATGGCGCTCAAGAGCATTTAAAATACTGATTTATGCGCAAAAATATGGAAGCACCTACACCTAACAAATTAAATATCATTATTTTCTGAATAACGCCCTCTATTTTGTATATCCATAGAATTTCATGAACTCTCAAATCAAACCTCAAGAACACCAGGAAAAATTTCAAAATTGAATTTTTTATCTTTTATTTCGGACGAAGGAATCCTTTCAAAGTTAGAGTTGCATATATTTAAATGTTAATCGGACGGTGAAGTTCATCTTCACACAAATCATTGAACTCGGTGAATCCAAATCGTTCTTTAAAAAACTCTACCATTGCCGCCTTTAGAGGTTGTAAAATGGGTCGCGAAAAAAAACACAATTTTATTTTCGTGAGGTTGCGATTGCGATTTAGAGCCCATTTTACAAACCTAAAACCTTTTTGGCTTCTTTCTCCATTATTTCTTTTTCTTTTTTTGGTTGACGGGTCTTTTTCAACGGACGAGTACTTTTTCCTTGATACGTTTTGAAAGTAGCGTAATTATTACTGGCCTGATACAAAGTTGTAAAATAGGCTCAAAACTGAATCAGGTAATTTGCGAAAATCGTAATTTCCCGAATTGCGAAATTTGCGAAAATTGCGATTCGCAATTTGCGAAAGTCGCGAAAATTTTAGATCTTTTTCTAGAACTAAAATCACTTTTAGATACAAAATTTCAAAACCAAATTTTGTTTTTTGCAAAATTGCGATTTCTTCGCAATCGCAATCCATTTTACAACTCTGGCCCTTATTATACTGCTTCAATTTAAGGGTAGCATTCACAGCTTTTGTGATATCAGTTTTTGTTTCGAGGAAATCAAATTCGAAGCCCGGATACGCATTTTTGGGGAATAAATCATCCATATTTTTTTGTAAAGTATCACACGCGAAATCGAACCATGATGTTTTTGTTGTTTTTCTCTTTGAATAATGAATATATTGTAGATTGTCGATTGTTGCATTTGTGATGCCCATCACATTCAACTGAGCCAACTTATAAGTAGAGTAAATTCCGTGAAATTTTAAAACTTTCATTTTCAAGCCTAAATTTCCATTTTTGATGAAAAATCTCAAAAATCATAACAAGGGTGAATCCTTGGATTTTTACGAATTCACCCTATATCTGATTTTCGAAAATTTTCACGACAATTGGCATTATTGGAATGGCCATTTTCACGAAAATCGCGAAATTCATATATAGGGTGAGTTCGTAAAAATCCATGAAATCACCCTAGTTATCATTTTTGTGATTTTCAATCAAAAAGGACAATTTCGGATTAAAAATTTTCCGAGAAATTTCTCGGAATTCACCCTAAACTTATGAGCTTCGTACTTTCTGCAAGATTCAGCCCGGTACCATTTCGCCAATTCAAGACCCATTTCAAAATTCGCAACATACCAATGTTCATATCCATTTGGAATCAACATTCTTATTTAGGGTGATTCACGGCCTATCTCGCTAATGTATTCTCGACCAAACTTCAAAGCCAAATTTAACCAAGAAAATCACGTGATCGGATAAATGCTAAGAATGCACTTTAAAGCTGGGTCCACAAGGTATCATCACAGTTAGTCACTTAAAAAAAAACCCCAACAGGTTTTCTTTTATTCGAAATTTTTGATTTCTTACGATTTTTCCCTATCTCTGTAATGCTAAACACGCCATTTGGAAATGGTCATAAGTTATGGAGCGCAAGTTATTTCCGCAACATATCATAGGTACCAATCGACTCAGAGTAACCAAGAATTATGTTTTATATAAGTCCCACACTCGAAGGCACTCGAAGGATATTCCACAGAAAAAATCTTAGAACCCGTGAACCACCCTATTCTTATTTCGGTCATGTTAAGATTTAAAATTTGATCCATTTCATAATGCAAATTCTCAACAGTAAATTCGTCGTAGTCTTTATCAATATATTTTTTTATTTTGGCGAACTTTAAGAAGGGTGTAAACTGTAAAAAAGAAAGAAAAAAAAAACAAAAAAATTCAAAAAAAAGTTCTATCCGAGATTTTTAGTTTGCCTTAACCCTTATTGGCAAGGTTTTGGGGTTTGACCCGGCGTGTTTTGAGAAAAATTTTTCCAAAGTTTGATTTCGCATAAATTATGACGTCACTATAGGACCCTGAGCGGGTCACGCCATGCTGCATGGATACCTGGTGGATGAGTGTACCACCAACCAATATGACGTCAGCCAATGACGTCACGTGACTAAGATATGTGCATCCAAAGTTAACTACACCAAAAATCGCGGGGTTTGACCCAGCGTGTTTTTGGGGAAAAATTTTCCACAAGGCTTTTAACGCGATTTTAAGCATTTTGAGGCATGACCCAGCGTGTTGTACGGAAAATGTTTCCGCATGTTTTTATTTCAGTGGAAAATCGCCTGGGACAAACCCCAGAATATTTTGAAAAATAAAAATTACTGAGCACTAGCTCATGATTTTTGCGTGGAAAAATTTTCCCGAAAACACCAACAGGCAAAAACCAGAAAAAAAATCAAGTTAAAAATTTTGTTATTTAACCCTTGCTTTGATTCTCCTAACTCCGATTCCATTTCCCAAAGATTCTGCAAAGTTTCCTCAGACCAGCGTTTTAAGTTTTCTTCAGCTGGACAAGGCTCATCCGGTTCTCTGAACCAGGGCTCCTAAATACAACTTGGTCGTACTGAATACAAGGTCGTACTAGTCAGTACGAGGTATGTACGACCAGGTTCGAGGTACGACTTAGTACGACGTACGACCTTGACTGGTAAAAGTACGACTGAAAACTAAACTAGTACGAGTACGACCTAGTACGAGGTACGACAACTTTCAAAAATACGAGGTCGTACTAATACGAGGTCGTACTGGTACCAGGTCGTACTAGGAGCCCTGCTCTGAACATAAGACATGTTTTTAGTTCCTGGATTTCTTTCATGGCTTGTTTTGGATCTTCATTTCGACAATAGATTTTATAAACTTCGCTATTCAAAATTCCATCATCAAGAGCAGCTGCTTGTTTGTTGTTTAATTGGTCTCCAGATCCGCCCAACATTGGTTGATCTGGAATTGTCAAATCAATTATCGAACACGATACTGAAACTAGGGTTCCTAATAAAGATAGTTATTAAGCTAAATAGTTATAGCTATTTAGTTACTTATAGATAAGTTATAGTCTATAACTTATAGTTAACTTAATACCGACTTTAAGGGTAGTCCAGACCAAAGCCATTTTATTTTCGGAATCAATGTCGGAAAGATTCGGATCCGACATAGAACGACTCTGAAATAGAATGACGCCATCTTAAATCAATTATGGGTCGATCTAGAAATCCATCGTTATATTTCAGAGTCGTTGTATGTCGTTGTGTTGACTCTTTCCAAGATTGATTTCAAAAATAAAATGACTTGGGTCTGAACTACCCTTAAGGGTTAGAACTGGTGGAACTAAATTACTAACTAAGAAACCCTGGCTTGAACCGAAGATCGTTTTCGTTTCTTTTTCCGATTTCGGGTATCTGAACTTGGGATATTTGGCATCTTAAATTCCCCTTTTATAGTTGCTATTGCATTGCTTTCACGTGATATATTTGCTTGCAAACGATAATCAGATTCGGTTGAACTTTCAGTTTGAGTTGAAATCGGTAAAACTTGGTTTTGGGAATAAGCTTGATAAAGGACTCAGAAAAAAAATGAATCTGATTTGGTGAAAAAATTTTTTTATTGATTTTTAAATAATGATTTAAAGGACCGTTCCAAGTAGAATATTTTATTCTCCGAATGAGCTCATTTTGACATATAAGTACAGTCGTCTATCAAAAAGTGACACATTTTTATTCACCAAAATTTCCCAAAAATGTGTCACTTTTTGATCGGATTTTTTGAAAAAATTTGTGGGTTCAAAAATTCAATTCGAGAACATTTCCCAAAAACACGGCGAACAATGCGAACACCTGTTCGGTTGAACCTAATTGTACCTATGTATAAAGTTATGTCTAGGTTAGATTCTCTGATCTTTTTTTCAAATTTCATTTAAGAGCATTTTTGACAAGTAAATTTTTCATTTTGGTCAATTTTGAATTATAATAAGCCGGATTTCGTATTTTGAGTCCAGTGCATACTCTACAAAGTGGGTCCGCCTTCCCGATGATCAAGGTCTCAAAACTGCCTCAAGCGGAATTCGAGCTTAATGACCATTGGGAAGTCGCAACTCACTTTATCAAAAAGAGGTATGACATCTGAGATGAT
>SCLD01029686.1:0-17741 GCA_004367895.1 Oikopleura longicauda
GTCAGTAAATCTCGGACTAACAACCAATTTCATCACTTCCATTTGACCAAAATGAGCGGGAAAACCAAGCATATGAACGTATAATAATTTGGCAACATTCCGACACCTTAATGTTTTTTAAATATATTTTTTATAGAATGGTCCACCCTGATTGGTTGGGTTTTGGACATCCCAACCGCCCCTAGCCAAATCCAACACTAATTCAAAATAATTTCTTTCTTGATATCAAAAACGAATCATATCACCATGTACTAGGGCTTTTTTTAAGTAATTATTAATTATGTCACTTACCTGAAAACCGGATCTTCTTCTCTGAATCCGTTTCGAATTTCGGCACATTCCTTCTGAATGACCTCTCTTTCTTCAGCTGCCGTCCGACATGCCCGAATATTTCGAATTAAATCGCGCAGGCGAATCGGCGTTGGCATACTTGGAACATCAATTTTATCAATTTGCTGTTTGATGGCCGAAAGCATAATTTCTCTTGTGTATGATTTTTTTTATTTTCCCAAAATTATTTTTTTTTTCGGAGCGAGAGAGAAACTGACTCATCTAAGAGAGATTATGACTCACGGCCAGCCAAGCGAAGTTTATTACTTTTGCAATGCACTAACACAGAGTTTGAAATCATGATTTCTATCGTAGAGTTTGAAATCATGATTTCTATCGTGGACGAAGACGACTTTAGAAAATCCATTCGATCGAAAATTGATAAAATTAATTGACACAAAAATTCCAAAAGTGTGTAAAAGTTAACGCACGCCTTATGCGAAAAAATTGCCGGAGGCCGTTCTGGAACATTATTACGAGAAAATCATAACAATAGACGAATCCACCAAGTTTTCAATCGAATGAAATTTTCACGGAAACTATCCAGGACTCTTTATTAATTCAAATCAGGGTTCGTAATAACGGCAAAAATCGTTCCCGACCAAATTGACTGTCGTGCACGGCTAAAATCTTGGTCTGAATAACTTTTGATAAATTGGTCTAATTTTGACCCTTTTAACCACTTTTGCCAAAAAAGTTGTCATTTTACTTGAAGAAAGGCATCAAAATTTTCACAGAAAACTAGAAAATCGTGCACGGTAAAAGTTTGTCGTGAAAACTGTGGTTTCGAACCCTGATTTAAATCTCGCCCTCATCACTGCACGATTTATTATATCGTGACTTCAAATCCTGCTTTCACAAAATGAACCTCACGGATTTGCTTTTACAAAGTACATTGAAGTAAAGTTTATGGTTTTTATTAAAACGAGTTTATTAATACAGTGGAGGATGGTTTGGGGCTTGATTGGTACTTTTAATAATTGCACTTTTTATTGGAGGAGAAACAAGCATACGAACTACAAGTTACAGGCTGTAGAGCGAAAATCTCGGGTGTTAACACTTTTATGAAGACCATAAATATGTTAATACTCTGTAGAAATATATGACCGGAATATGTAATACCGCAAGTGAAAACCGGATGTGTGGAGCATGTATCGACCGGAAGTATAAAGTTTTTCCGGTTAAGATAGGTAAAGAAATTGGACTAGGGAAGTTTCATATTAGCCACCTAAATGCTGAACAAAAATGCCGAACCGTCATAGTTGAACCCGAACACTGGCGATGGAGGGTCTGGTTAGTAGATGAAGAATTGGACAAAAAGGGCAGCAAATTCAACTGAAATATTATAGTTATTCAATATGTCAATATTTTGAAAAACCCTATCAATATAAACCTTATCTTGAGAGTGATTCCGCATTCAAAGCCTAAAAATATTGACATGCAATTATAAAAGGTATACATCCAATATCACCTACATGTAATACAAAGCAATTGTAAGAAAAGATACCAACCCACGCACATAGGGCGGAGTACGGTATCTATTCTTAGAAGTGACAGAGATAAATGCGGTGCGAAGCAAATTCAAGCATGGCAACTTTTTTGAAATAGCACATTCTACAAACATGAAATTCGGATTTTAATAGGTCAGAATTGACTTTGAATGGATGAAACTGGTCCTTATTTTGGCCAAACGTCGCGTGGCCAGTTTTGACCTATTCATTGAATTTGTCAAAATCGACCACCTAGAGAATGGACAGAATTGGTGCCGCCCATGATAAAATTGTTCATTTTGAGCACTATTAATCTATCGATTAATTATGCTTAAAATTTAAGCCTTAAATTCAATATTCGGTATCTTAAGACTTAAGGGTTTGCGAAGCGTAGATAGATTATCCTGAGATAATAAACATTGCATGCTCAGAAAATTTCGGTTTCCGAAAGATTCTTGGTTAAGCATTACCTGCTTTCTTACATTTCATTCAGGGCTTGAAGAGTCTGGTCAAGTTCAGTTTTAATTTGTTCTTTTTCTCGAAGAATTTTGTCCATTTCTTGTTCGTATTGTTCAATACTTTTCATGAATTGATTATTTTCTTTTGAAAAAATATCATTGGCTCGTTCAAGTTCAATATTTTGAGACGATAAATATCCAATACGCGCTTCCATCTTAATTTTATATTATTTAAGGGTGATTGGGGATGATGTACACAAATAACGATTCTTTCAAAATATATGGTTTGTATTCGAAGAAAAAAACAAACCATAAATTTTCGTATGATGTAACCTGTGTTTCGCGTTCGGAATACTGTTCATCTGCTGCTTCAAAGCTTTTTAACTCATTGGAATATGTTCGAATTTCATCTTTTAATTTTGAATTTTCAAAAGTCAAATCGTCGATTCTTTTTTCTGATCGTTCAAGTTCATTTTCTACTACTACTAATTTTCTTGCCACCTCTAAATACTCAAATAATATGGTCCCCATAAGTTTGTCATGAGTTTTATACCTTCATATTTTCTATCGGATTCGTTGGCAATGTGTTGGGCATCTTTAAGAGCTTTTTCTTGATAATCTAATCTGTCAAAGTTTGACTGTTCAGCGTTTTCTAGCGACCTCAGGTTTAATTCAGCATCATCACGTGCTTTTTCGCAAAGTTCAAGTCGGTGAGACACTTCTTGGAGTTTATCTTCTGTGCGATCCAACTCACTTTCCAAAAGTTGAACCTAGGAATTAAAAATAACAAATGAAAATAAAATCAGGATGCTTTAGCAGATATTTACCTTTCGAGATTGATGATTAGCTTCATTCTCATATCTTTCCCTTTCCATTTGTTCTTTCTTTAACTTCTCTCGGAGAACTGTAATATCTAGAAACGAACGGTTAATTCGGATAACTAGAATGAGAAATTGGGGTAAGGGGAACTTGGTGTTGATCTTACCTTCATCTTTTCTTTCGATTTCGTCTTTGAGAGCATTTATCTTTCTCTTAACAGTCTCCATCGTAACAATATCTAGAAAAACATAAAATAAGATTTGATTCTGAAATGGCACTATTAAATGGTTTTTGAAATGAAGGAGTTTTTTTGAACAATAAATTGTTGAAGAAATTAGTGTTTTAACAAGTGTATTCCACTTATTTCAAGGAGGCATTTGATAAAGGCGCTTTTCACAGCTCTAGTAAGTTAATACCCAGTAAGGCAGTATTCGGGTTAGTCACGGAGTTTCCAGTTGACCAATAAGTAACGTCCTTCAAAACACCCAACTTGTTGGAACCCACTGGTGCTTTGTTTCTAACTCGTTTGTTTCTCTTTATTTCGGGTTCTAATTTATTTTATCCATGTCTGGCTGGAAATGTTGGCTGGAATGTTGGATAGTTAAAAGCCACTCATTTATTGTTATCGGGTTAACTCTTAGAATGAAGAATTAATTTCTAAAAGACCCGAAGCAATTTTTATGAAATTTCACGAGTATATAGCATCCTCAGCTGATGGGAACATTTCGTTTTCCGGTTTTCTATACACTACCCAAGATTCATAAAATTGATTCACATGTGTACTGAAATGACTAAAATTTTGAGCTAGAATGAACATAAGAACCATAGATGAACCCATCAACTATTCCCTACGCTGTTGGCACTCCCCTCGATGTGATTCAATCGAAAATCTAGAACGCGTTCCTGAGTAATCGTTGGAATGTTTGTTCGAAATCATTATTTACAATTCTTGAGTCAAAGTAATGAGCATATTCCTTTTCTAGTCTCTCTGATTCAATAACAGTTCTTCTAAAATCACCATCGTCTCTCAAACTATTTTCTTGGATTAATCCTTTTTCGAGCTGACTTCTTTGTCGTTCTTTTAGCTAGAATTATCAAAAATCATTCATCCGTCAAATTATTCAAGTTATAATATTACCACTTCAAATGAGGGAGATTTGATATGTACAATGAAGGGCATAAACTGAGGCGTTTTCAGGTATCGAAGCGTCTAAATTATAAATTCAAAAACTCTTTAATTTCAAAAACTCTAAAAATTAAATATACATTCAAAATTTTGGGGGTTCGAAACCAGCTAATCAAAAAATATTTCTGATGTTGTATTAATTTTATCAAATAATCATTTCAAGAGTTGGGCAAATGTTTCCAAGTTATGTTTCCAACTCTTCATAAAAATAACTTACCCAAGGATTAACATCCAAAACGACAATTTTATTTTCATTGATTATTTGTGTAATAGATTTAAATCTAAGTCCATACAAGTTTCCATTATATTCTCCATGTTCGAGATATTCTTTGTTCTTTATACCGCTCTCTATTGCCTCGCGTGACATAAAATTATATTTATCAATGACATCAGGTGATTTTGCTCTAGAAGTATCAGCCTTTGGTCGCTTGAATCGTGATGGATCCTTAATTTTTGTTCTATGAGTCATACATCCTAAGGGCATACCGATTTAATAAGCCGTTTGAGAAGTGAATCACGACCAACTCCAATTGCTCCGATAAGAACTAACATTTTTCTTTTGAATGGAGGCATTCTAGCCACGGATTCATAGATTTGACAATCACAACGATCAAAATCCTAAAATAAATGAATCAGTATTCAGGTAGATTTTGCTTGCGTGTGAAGATAAAGCTGGGGTTCATGGACAGCGAGCTGTTATATGGAACGAGAACGGAGCATTTATGAGTGTTTGAGCCTTGTTACATATTTGATTCACCTGTGAATTGCTAGCGGAGAACAGCTTGGTTTTAACGTCATTTGTTAATTGAGTTTTTTTCGATTCTTTTTGAATTTTTCTAGTTCTTCGTCGATCTTCGAGCCATTCAGAAGGAATCAAACCAGTTTCATGACTATTTATATTTTCAGCTTGCCAATATAATTTATCTGTTTTATCAAAAACTTGAAGAACATCTCCTGCCGAGAAAGCGAGTCCAATATGCTTATCAGGAAGATGCGTATCCCTAAACTCAAATTGATACCCATTCACAAAAAATAAGCACCACACGTACCTATCGGGTCGGTATGAAAAGTAAGCTTTGATATAAGGGCTTATGGTCATCACTGGATCGGGCTGGTCAATTTTGACCGCTAGTTTGAAGATAATGGTTCCTTCAGTTTGCGAAATGTAATCTTGAAGGGCTTCAGCTTTCTCGAAAACATTTTCGTTTACCTCCCTAGATATAAACGTTACTTTTTAAGTCAATTTTAAAAGTCTTACGGCTCAGACAAATAGACTTTACCATTTTATTTACCTTATTATATCTCCACGTTTGAGTAATCCCAATTTTTCAATGTAACTCCCAACCAATATTCGATGAATTATAATATCACTACCCCTGTCTATCACACTAAAAATCCGTTAAATATTAACTATCGAATTTTGTTGTTCTGAGAGTAAGGCAAAACTCACCTGAGACCAAGCGGTATACCGGGCTTTTTAATAATGCCGGCTGTTTTAATAAACTCTTCATGTTCTTGAAGCTGAGGTATGGAATTTCGTCCTTCTTCTGATTGGCTGACATTTTCATTGGTCGATGATAACGGATTTCTTACTTTTGGACTGGCTATCGAATCATGACAAGCCAATAAACTCTATAATCGTGATTAGAAGGACTAGATTAAATGATCATTTCTGTAAAGAAATCTTAAAATAAAAACCTTAAAATTTGATGAATTTAATATATTTTTCAATTCTTTGGCTTCGGCGAAACTGTTGTCTTGATCTAATTGAGCTATTATTTCTTCACAAACTAATCTAAATAGTCATTTATAAATCTCTTGTAACTGTAACTCGAAAACTAACCATGTAATTGGCAGGTAGGTTTAAAATTGGGTTAAAAGGGTGGAGGTTTCGATTTTCCAAAACTTCGATGTAAGTAAATCTGCAAGGGACTGTAACTTTAATCTAGGGCTGGTCGATGTAAGGGTTGTGAGAGTTCAAAAACCAACCTTATATTTGTTATAAGAGGTTTGGCAGAGTTCTGGACTGTATTTTCTTTGAGTTTATCAATAACAGGCGATTCCACAATCCCACGCAAAAATAACAAATCCGTGTCGCGAATTAGCGATTCGCCATTTGCATTCATTCTAAAAACAAACGAATCTCTAAGGATGAAGATGAAACCATTTCAATTAATAACAATTTATGGTTCTTGACCACTTATAAGATCGATTTCAAGTGGTATTTAGATTTTCTTGAAGAATTGTGAATCAAACAGTTTTAAGCGACAACATGCACCAATCAAATCACGCAAATCGAGCGAATCATGATAAATAAAGTACATTCAAGATAAATCTTTCCAATCAGGTAATTGCGTTTTGACTTTAACATTATCCTTGATGAATTTTTCAATAAAATCGGCTAAAATTGAATTTCCGCGATTTCCAAAGTGTAGCCCATCGGACAATAAATCTGAGTCATTGGAATAATTTTTCATTTTCTCATAGAGTGGAATTGTCGGGCAATTTATCTCCTTTCCAACATTTGATACTGAAAATCGATTTTTCTCTTTTTCTCCATTTCTCTCTCAGTCTCATATGAGACTCACTTCAAATGACGAAACAAATAAATCAGAAATTGACTCTTTGTCTGTTTCCAAGGTCATTAAAGCCGACTTCCTCATTTAGGTTTTTACCTGTTTGAGCATAAATGGCAGCCAGTTCTTCATTTCGCGTAGGTTTTTCTAGTTTTGGTCTCTCTGGATATGTTTCATTAACATATTTAAGATAAGAAGGACCATCAACCCATGGTGTTTCAATAAGAAGAATATTTATGGGTTCCATTTTCTTAATTCTTTATTTAAGTTAACTTTTAACTAATTGTCATTAATAAAATATTCATATTAATTTAATAATTTAAAGGATCATGTCAAACTTAATTCCTTTCAATTAGTTCTTTTAAGTTTGAAGCAAATTCAGAGACTGGAACATTTTGAGGGGATTCAGTGCAACTATCATTTGCACCAAATAATATGGTAACCAATTCTGCTCCTTTGAAATCATTTTCAATTTCAGAAAAGTGTTCTTACAAAGGCTTTTTTGAATTACTCATTTAGAATGACTCATTTAAATGAAACTACTCAAGATACCGACTTTGAATCTGGCTGAAACAATACCTATTCAAGGACCATACATTTTCTTCGAACTCATTTAAGAACTTTATTAATGTTTATAATGACAAGCATTGTCATTTTGTCAATACGATAATGGTCAATGACGCACATTAGGCGCGTTATTTTAAGGTTCTTCACAATGAGTTTACTTGTTCAGATAAATTGGATAACAATTTATGGCTCTTGAAGCCATTCCTAACATCCATCTCGTATTGTACCCGCTGAAACCCCGATTAACAAAATCGTATTCTCTAACAAATCGCTCAGAAAGAAGATTAATCCATCCGTTCGGCATCGATGCATATTGTGTTATCGAATCACCAAGGAAAACCAATCGCTGTCTACTCATATTTGTGTACTTTTCTAAATTGTTTTATGGTTTATTACAAGGGCACTTCAGACTGATTGTTTAGTTAGTGAACTGCACGATATACAGAATAAGCTGACAGGAAAGTAAATTATTATAGCAATAACCGAAGAGGCTTTTGAAGTTCAATCTTGAAGGGTGGATCCTACAACAGTTTATGGTTTGAAGTTTTTTGAGCTAGTAGGTCTACCCTTACAGAATCGGGGGTTAGCTATTTAGATCTCGCATAATCTCTAAATTATGTTGGAATCTATTTCGAACACTTTCGCTAAGTGATTCTAGAATTGGTCGTTCATGAGGCCAAAATGTTTGAGTTTCTTTGTCCCAGAATAAATTAAGAAATGGAATATCAGGAATGTAATCAAGAACAGCAACATTCATGTGTTTACCAATAAAAATAAGCATCATTGGTTCGATTTTTGTTTCGCTCACCGGTCCATAACTTGTCGAATCAAAAGAATTCTCAATATTATCACCGGTCACCCAGACGTAACCAGGTGGAATGACCCTCCGATGACCCCATCGGTCATATTTAAGGTCACCCGGGAGGCCTGTTATTCGTTTAATCAAAAAACTTTTTTCTTCGCCTTCAAATTTTCGATGATCAAGAAAAACAATAACTTGACCACGCCGTATTAATCGTTCTTTAGAAATCCATTCTCTATGTGACCTTTGACCCGTAAGGTGCAACCAAAGTAATATTGTCTTATCCGGGATCGTTGGCGCCATTGACGGTCCAATTATTTCTACCTAAAACAACATTAAGAAATAATTCCTATTTTTGACATATTATTCATTAATTTATCTACAGTATTAGGCGTTAAACTATTCTAATTGCACACCTGTGACACGAATTCAGAACAAATGGTCAATAAAGTGGTTATAAAAATGATGGGACAGAATAACCACCATCCACGGTATTCGTCAATAAACTCCACAAGAATAAGACCAAGGATTATACGAAATCTTATGTCAGCCATTCATTCATTAACCGTCATTAAATTCTGAAGAACCAGATCAATTCTTCCTGGCGGCTTCTTCATGTTTGCGCAAATTCGAAGCGATCAAAAAGATTTCTTTTCGAAACTAAAACTGGATTGTCTTTTTTGGGCATTCATAATTTGACCTTTAAAAGATGTATAAATAATCATGAAACTTTTGATTTATATCAGATTTAGTTTATTTACAATATTTGCGATAATAAATAAGAATGATTATCACCAGAAGCACAGATGTCGTTTTTCAAATCCACGGGCCAATATTAGATGTTGGAACCGATGTTAGACTGTCTGACGAGATCTATGATTAGAAGCAGGGTCCGGCGGACGACCAAGTCGAGAATGCTCGTTGACCATTTATCGTCCGGGATGGCCTGATGAGAAGAAAGAGCTAAAGACTCTAAAAAGGTAAAGTGCAACACGTGGACAGTGAATGAAACGCTGTGACTGGAACTAAAAGCATATTGCCCGCTGATAGGCTGTCCGAAATTGCCTCATTCTGATAGGCTGAAGAGAACGGACGAATGGCAAAATCACAATGACAGAGTAAAAAGGCTTATAATGGCATGAAAGGAATGGGCAAAAATTCATTTGAGAGAGGGAAATATTTTAAGAGTACCCTCAAGGGGTTCCCAAGGGTTAGAGCATCAGAAGAAGAACAATTATAGACGGGCCATAAATAATACTGGACGTTCATTTGAATTATGATCCCCATTTTCCCAGCCCTAAATTAAAATTAGGTCATGTCATGGAAGCCGATGGATTTTTCAATTAGAAACCATCAAGCTTGTTTAAAAACATTGGCCACGATATTCTTAATTTCGCCAAAATTATTGAAAAAATACCTTTGGTGAATCTGATCGACCTCGAGACTCAACAGTCGATCCTGATTCTTCTCGTTTGGGTGGTTTTCGTCCTGCTCCGAACCCACTAATTGGTTTATATTTGAGATCAGGTGGTGCAGATGGTCCCTCGGCGGGGATAAATCTTCGGAAATGATCGTTTGCATCGCCCCCACTGACTTGTTTTTGTGGAACGGATCTCGTCGATCGAAATGTGGATCGCCTACTGTATCGCCGAGACGGTTTTCGTTCAAACTAGTTTTCAATTTATCATTTCCGTCGAAACTGATTTTACCGGTTCAGATTGACTCGAAATCGGATTGTAATTGAAACTTACCGGTACAGACATCCGTTGTTTAGCTCCACGTTGAAGCTGCATCTCGGTTCGAAAGCAAAAAACTGGTTCAATCATTGTCTCACTTGAAAAAAAAATAACAAAATGGCTTAAAAGTTTTTCGATGATAATTTGAATCAGTGCCTAGGACGGAATCGGGATCCCATTCGAATGAATTGTTTATTTTTGTGTTTTGTCGCTATTGGATTTTGCAATCGGAAAAATGTATGATGCTCGACAGCACATTTCCATAGATGTTTGCATGCTTTTGCATTATCTAAACAAAAAAATAATATATTTTGAATGATATTGATAAATTAATTTACCTAACACAAAAACGAATTTATGTTCTTGTTCGCTCTGACCGTCATCATCTTGTGATGTAACGACTAAAATCAATTTTCTTTCTTTGAATTCAAGTTTTTTTATATTTGGCCAAAAGAAAAGTCCAATTTTGGCATCAGATTCTAAGACTAAAATCCCAGATGGAGTCAATCCAAGTCGATAGTCATTCCCATCTTTTTTCGATTTGACACTGTGCATGTCCACTCCATAGTGTTCTAAAACGAATTTTATGATTCGAGCTCAAGACTAGAGACCCTTTTTTCGGGCGGGGTAATAAACCTAAAAACATGGCCTCCTCAAGATATTTCTTTTCAGCAGCAGCTGGATTCAAGTCAGGGGATAATGCTTTGTATTCTTCTAGAACAGCAACTTCAAAATCTTCATTTTGATCTGGAACAAAACGAAATTCAGAAATGAAATAAAGATTGTGAACGTCGGCTTCATATGCCCCAAGTTCAGACTGCAACGCAAGAGCAGCCAGCTAAAATCGTTATTTTACGAAATGTTTTTTTGGATAATGCCTTTATAATCGTAGTGAAGAAACTTACCTTGATAGCCTTCTCGCCGGGACAAGGCATTTTCCCCTGAAGGATATCCTGTTTCAATTGGAGAAAGAATTGATATCGGGTTAGTTCTTCGCCCAAATTGATTGGCTCAGAAGTGTAGAATTTTACCCGAAAGTGAAACGTTGGAGGACCTGTTTTTGCTTTGAAAACCATCTGATTCTCGAGTTTTAGACAAAAAAAGTTTCAGAAAATTGGAGTTCTAAAAAGCATTCCTTGAATTTGTTTCTTAATCTTTTTTGTTTTATCGAGCCAATGAGGAACTTGATTTTTATCCATGAATTGAAGCCCGAAATAATCTTCTTCAACCAAATCAAGTTGCATTACTATTTTACGAAAAAGGTACTCTCCCTTTTCTGGGCGTGGGACATCTGAAAATTATTATTAAAATGGGCCCAATTTGAAATCTGAAAGGTCTTCTACCGGACCGGGAACCGTATCCTTCATGAAACTGTACTTACCAACAGTAATGTCTGAGCCGTCTAATAGTACAACATGACATGGAATGATATCTCTACATTTGGGTGGAGCTGGAATATGCTTTAGTTTGATTTGCATTTATTTTTCGAATATCCATCTCTTTCGCTGTATCTAAAAAACCCATTTTCAAATAATAATGGGAGACTATAATTGCTCCAATTAGTTCTATTGTTGTTGTAAACCCTTTTTCCTGAGATGCGGGCCGGACGGGTTTCACATTTTGTTGTGGGCGATTCCGATCTCGTCGCGAAAACGTTCTTCGCAAAAAGCGCAACATGGTCGCGATTATGACCGATTTCACCCGCGACCCAAAGAGTAACTTTTATCTAAATAATTTTAAATTGCAAAAAATGAATATCCTTAATATTTGAAACTCTAAGGTGAACAATAGAATGAACTTGAGCAGCATTGAATTATTTTTTACTCCATATTTGATGAGCGATCGTATTCCTGGCTCTGCCGGTTACTTCTCATTGAGCTCTGTCTAAAATATTTCAGATTTAGTTACACGTCGTCACTTTAGATCATTCCTATTATCAAACATGTATAAGTAGGTTGAATACCGAGAAAAAACATTTTTTCAACAGAAGGTTTCTATTTGAAGTTTCGCGTATGATTCATACGGTATGAATCAAACGGTATGATTAATTCGGCCTAGCTATACGACAATAATTTGACTCAGTTTGTCTGGCAGACCCATTCTGAAAGAATGCGCAGCCAATCGTAACCCCAATTCAAAAATCAACGTCATTTTAATAATAAACGTGCTGTATCAATGACCTTGAGTCGATTTTGGCGAAAGCGGATCTGAGTCAAAGTCGAGAATCGGATATATTGAGTCCTTATCACCTGAGAACTAAAAATCTTGAATTTGAACTATCACCTCTTTGCTAAATCTTTGTTTTTCATGTACCTCGATCATTTGACTCTGGTTCATCTTATACCGGATCCTCAACCCGTCACCGGTCAGATGATCACCCTTCGGATGATGGAGTTCTCACCTGCTTAATAAGTTTCTGCTATTTTCGTCAATTTCTGCGTCAGCTCGTAATGATCTGTGTGTCGATTCAAAATTATGTCTCAATTTAAATCTCTGAAAATAATGAATTAATGGATATTAAAGAGTAACATTTAAACTAACCTGGAAATCTGGTATAAGTGTAGCAAAATAACCCACAAAACACAACCCCACAATCCATTCAGAAGCAGCAAAAATTAAATCGAATTTATATGTAGGGCTATCTGGATCCCATCCCAAGTGACTCGTCATATTTGCCGGTACTTAATTTCTCTTTAGATTATCTCGACCAATTTTGGATTAATTTTAGAAGAATTTAGGGTCTTCAAACAATAAACTTTTTCAAATAATCGAGTCGCTTACCATCACGATCTATATGAGCCAGCATACCAGTTGTAAAAGCAGTGACGTAGAAAATCACCCCAGTAGTGGCGATAAATACACGGTACCAAAACATTTTCATTTCAACAATTTCTGGATGCATAAGTCGAGTCAAAGCAGCTTGAAGACCAGCTGAAATGATTCCACCAGTAAATGTTACCAAAGCACCCGTCAAATGGGCATAATATACAGACGGATATGGGCTAAAAATGGAATTACTCTTCTTAAAGGCGCTTATATTTGGTGACAAATGAAATTATTTATATTATCTTATTTTTATATAATACGATGTCGGGGGTTCGCATTTATATACAGTAAATATTTACAGTTATCACACTTGGATGAATTACATTATATAGTGTTACGTTACGTTACGGTACGTACCAGTTTAATCAAATCTCGTCAACTTACACTACAGTAAGTTCTAAAGTAAGTTGACTATTACGTTTACACACTTGAATACGTTATACCACTATTCCGTTGGAATTCTATTTCATGGGAACATTTTATCTAAATATGCAGAATGCCGACAGGCTGATATTCTTAAAAACTCCTTGATGATATGATTTCCGAAAATCCTACTCGTCAAAATCCGACAAATTCGACCTAAAAATCGTCCTAACTCTCAAAATTATCAGATTCCTAGGGTTCTTTCAGACGTTCTAGATGACTGACTAAGGCATTTTTATAGATATTTTATATCATTACCAAATCTTAATAAGATTAGGTAATCAAATATTAGAAACATTCATAAAATATTGTTCGTTCATAATAAGAAAATATATTACAGTCATAATTTATAATTCCGACTACAGTCATCATTCATTTGAAGCCTACTTTATACGATATCAATTAAACGATATAATTCATACGGTATGAATCATACCCTATGGGGAATCATCGGGGAGAAGCCCTCCTATTAAGAATGGATGACTCACCTTTTTGCTTCTTGAAAATTTGCGACAATTAGAAGTCCAATGGAAGAAATAATTGAAAATAAAAGTGAAACAACATTTAATTTCCATATATGGTTGATATTAGTTGATTTAACTTGATAATGTTGAACTTGACGAAATCGAAAATAAGTGCAAAGACCAGATAAGAATGAACTTCCATTCATGAATAATGAAAATACCGATGATTCTGGCCTAAAATGTTTTTGTTGTAATCGGATGATCTTTAATCTTTGGGCGCATGAATGTTGTCATCGCATGATGTTAAAATTTTAAACTTACCATTGAGCACCACACATTGAAATAAGAGGCAGTATAGGATTAATATGACCCGTTCCAAATGCAATACAATAACAAATAAACCATCCAATTAAGGTCCATAGGACCATTGATATTGCCACCCCATGCAATCTGGCTTCAAGATACATAACTGGCCCTTCAATATGGGATAACCTAGACTTTTTTAGGTCGGTAACTTCGAGAATTTATTTCAGAAAAATCCACAATTTTTTAGCCCAAAAGGCAAATTTTTGATTTTTTTGGAATAAATTTTGAAACGAACCAATTTTCGAGAATTCTCTTTCATCCCTTCCTCCAATTTTGATCTTCTGTAACTTATCTCTCAGAGTTTAGCCATTTTTTATTTTATTATTTTGCGTCTTGATCTTACTTTGAGTCAACAAATGACGTTTAGATTAACCAATCAGAAGTCTCTTCCTCCATATGAAAGGCCACGAAGCTTTACTCTGATTCGTTAATAATAGGTTGAGTAGCCTACACGATACAAACTGGAAGTCAAGCCACTATCGGTCCCGCCCACGCTTCTCTCTTTATAAAGAACTCGAAGAATTTTTCCTTTCCAAGTCTAGAAGATAAATAAAAAGAGAAAAAAGTCAAGTTCAGAGAATAAATGCAAAATGGATATGGCAGATGAAGGTAATTTAGAACAATAAAATTACGGGCTAGTAAAGTCGATTTTCTAATTTCATCGAGAAATTAAGAAGTCTAAAAAGCAGTTTTTGAGGGGAATGTCTGAATTCCGAAAAAATCACTGAAACGTCGACTTATATTTTTTGTCAAAAATTCTAAATTTAAATTGTGACCATTTCCAAATAAATTTTCAAAATTAAAAAATAGTTATTTTTGAGAATTAAAAAAACAATTATTTTTAGAATAAAAACAATTGTTTAAAAATTATTTAAGATGAAGGTAGGGGAGGGGTGTCATCCAGTAATGGGCGATATCCACCCGGTGAAGGGGTTGGACAGGGACGTCCGGACAGAGGACGTCCAAATAGCCCCACGCAATCACACAGTCATTCACAAGCACAATCAAGAGAAGTTTTGTCAGATCATCAATCTGTTCCGATAGCAGAATCATGGTGTGTCACAAAGGTAAAAACTCATAAATATTTTATAAACACTTTTCAATATTTCTTCACTTTTACTAAACACTCAACTGGTTATTATTTTCGCACCTTTGAAAGTGACGAGTTTCGTGCAAAGTTTTTAAGCACTCAAGAAATTCTTGATAAGCAAAAGTGACATGTTCCACTTATTTTATCTGTCTAGAAACGTCGACCAGGGGGCCAGCGACATTTCAGCTCAAAAATATTACACAAATGACTTCATGGGATCACTGACGAATTGACTCCATGGCCATTTTTGGGCTGGTTAGAAACTAAAGATCTGATATATCTAGATCATGCCTTGAAAGATGGACCTGGTTTGTTAATATCAGGTTTTTAGTCTCTAAACACTTCAGCGCAAAATTGGTAGTGGTGGTATTCTTTCTATCAGTTCTATATTGTAAGCATATGAATCGAAATTGGTCGTGGATGTAGTCATCTTTGTTTCTTTTTGTATACTGGTCAAAAAGCCTCGAAACTGGGATTCTCACAATGCAAAAAAAAGTAATTTCAAATATTTAAGGTCGACGTACAAAAATTTTCCTATCGTTGGAAGATTCAGAATTTTTCATTTTGTCGAGAAGAAATGGGTGAAGTCATGAAATCGAGTCATTTTTCGACTGATAACCCAAGTGAAAAGCTGAAATGGTGTCTTCGAGTCAATCCCAAGGTAATATCCGTTTTCCCATGAGGGATTATCCGTCTATTAGAGAGAGATTTTTCATATTATTGATAGTAGATCAAAGGTTAAAACGGGATGGTAACTATCATTTCGTGGGTTCTAATGACATTTTCTCAGGGGCTTGACGAAGAAAGCAAAGAGTACCTATCGCTTTACCTATTATTACTGTCAAACAAATCAGAAGTTAGAGCCAAGTTCAAATTCTCCATTCTGAATATAAAAGGAGAAGAAACCAAAGCTATGGAATCACAAAAAGCATATCGATTTGTGCAAGGTAAGAGACTCGATTTATGCCTAGCTATGAGTCAAAGCCTACATGACCTCTACCACGAAAGGTCTTGCCAACATATCTATCCAAAAATATAGATTATATTATCTGGGGTTATATTAAACGTCAAAAGAGCGGCTTTTATCTTGACACTGTTCAAAAGAAGCCAATTAAAAATCCCTTTTAGGTAAAGACTGGGGTTTCAAAAAGTTTATTCGACGAGATTTTTTGATGGATGAAGCAAATGGTCTCTTACCAAATGATCAGCTGACTTTATTTTGTGAAGTTTCTGTAGTTCAAGATTCTGTGAATATACATGGTCATTCCCAACGACCAAAATTGAATGTCCCTGATTGCACACTGACGACGGACCTATCAAATCTTTTGAGGGACCAGACTTTTTCAGATGTTAAGTTTGATGTTCATGGCGAAGAATTCGCTGCACACAAAGCGATTATGGCTGCGAGAAGCGAAGTTTTTAGGTTTGTTCAAATAAAAATAAGTCCGAATTATCTATTTATAAAATCCTTTTAGTGCCATGTTTGCAACTCATTCGAATTTTGCTGAAGCCCAGAATGGTAGCGTCAAAATTGTCGATGTTGAGAAAGATGTTTTCAGGTAAGAATTATAGTCTTTTACCCTGGTAGACATCTATTTCTTAGTAGATGAAATCCTCATCTTCTCTATTGTTTACATTCAAAATAGGCGTGGGCGGTGGAAGATTCTACTAAGAAAGATGTTAAACTTTATTTACACTGGTAAAGTCGAAAATTTAAATCAAATGGCTGATGAGCTTTTGGCGGCTGCTGATAAGTACGCTTTGACGAGGTTGAAGGTTAGATTTTTGGAATTATAATTGTAAGATCTTACAAAATTTTCAGGTTATGTGCGAAGAAGCTCTTTGTTCAAACCTAACAACTGAAAATGTTGCATCAGTTTTAATGTTAGCTGACATGCATACCGCCACCCAATTAAAAGAGTTGAGTATTCGATTCTGTAATCTGAATGCCAAGGAGGTTATGGAGACTCAAGGATGGAAAAATATGGAGGAGACTCAGCCGAAGCTCGTTTCAGAAGCCTATCGCTCGTTGGCAGAGATGAATAGTTCATCCAGCACGGATATCGTCACGCCGCCTCGAAAAAGACTAAAATCTTTAAATACTTGATATTTCTTCACTTTTCTATAAGCAACCTTCGCCTCAATAAACGGAAATTAGATGGACCAAAAAAACGTGTTATCAGTTTGTATTTTATGGCGTAATGAATGAGTGTTTTCGGTAGAATGGCTCAATTCAAACTTTTTTCAAAAAACATTTCTTTGTGAATTCAATTTTTTGGGTGAATCATCGATAGATTGATTCTTTGTGATAAGATCCAGATTTTCATTAGAGATCAACGTTATGAAAATTCAGTAGATTCGATTTATGTTACAGCCTGACTTACAGGTGAGACCATCTAAAATAGTTTTGAATTATTTCGAGGCTAAATTTGTACCCATTTTAAGACTGAACGCATACACTTGAGCGCTGTTACGAGTATATTTAGGTTTATATTTGCAAGAAATTTTGAGAAATGGGGTCAAGTGCTTCAAAAACAAATTCATTATCAATTGAGAAGCTATGTGAAGGGCTTGAAAATGGAACTTATAAGAAAGTGATTGTCATGTG
>SCLD01029795.1:0-17738 GCA_004367895.1 Oikopleura longicauda
CAGATACGATTGATGACGGCTTTTGGCGGACGACTTGTAGGACAAGACCTGTACGTAAATGTTAGATTTTGGTTTATCGGTTATGTTTATCGGTTATCGCCGATAACTTATCGGTTAACTGATGTGGTGATAGAATCACGGATATCGTTGAAATCCCTGTGTAACACATTATGGGAGTAGAGTCACACTTTAGAGTGGAACAATCGGTCTTGAACTTGCACACATAAGATTGCAGCACTTACATATGATTTTGCACAGAAAGTGTTCTATTCTAATTTGTGGAAGTTCAATACCAGGTGCTCCAGTCTTATGTGCGCAAATTCAAGACTGGGTGTTCCACTCCAATGTGACCCTCTTATACAAAAAATTACTAGTCTTATCCTTGAATAATTATATTAATGAAGACTTCGGCCACTCCATGTGACCTTGAAGTGTGACTCTTTCATTTATTTAAACTTTTAACAATTGTTTGTGGAGTAATGAAACTCACCATGTTCGCTTTCGATGAGCAAATTGTCTCAATTCGGGTCCATTCCGTCTCATTTCGTGATCAGAATTCAAACATGATCCGATTGTGGCACGTTTTTTCAATTGTTTAAACCCTGAACAAGTATTATTGTCCATTGATACGTATCAAAAAAGCTCCATAACTTATATAAGGTATATTTTGAGCCTAAATTGAATTTCGTTCGTAAAGATTAAGACTATAATTCAAGAATGATGATGTCATAATGAAAGGGTACTCCCCATGCTCCATTCATTTTAACAAAAACTTTACTAGAAAATCGGATTTTTGATCGAAAGCAAGAGATTACGTGGCTAATTTTCACTTTAGTTCCTCATTATCAAAATAATTTTATCATTTTTTGTCGCAAGATGGATTTAAAATTAGTTTGAAATCAAAATATTCAAGTGAAACAAATCTTGAGGACTTCCACGTACCACATGATCACTTTCTTAGTTCAGTTTTTCGGCCAAAAATGACAATTTTCGGCTAAAAATCGATTTCGACATCAAATGACCGTTTATAACTTACCACGACGTTTGGCGATGGCTTCAAATCGTGCGAAATTCCTTGCTTGAGTTCGTTTCCGTTCCAGATCATCTTCAGACGAGGATGAGCTCAGTTCAACCTAAAAATACAAATTTAGACCAAATATCTTCCAAAGACCCCAAACAAGAGGAATTTTCTTGAATTTTAAAACATTCCGAAAATTTTACGATATTTTACGCATCTGTGGCCGAGAGAATTTTTGAAAAAGTTCCATTTAGCTAATTTAAGAAGATGTTATTGAGATAAGATCGGATTCTAACCACTTGATCATTAGTTAAAGTTACGAATTTTAGAATCCGACAGACTTTCATGGTACCTAGCATTTTCGAATTAACTAAAAGTCATTTAAATCAGATCAAATCAGTTCAATTGTAGGTCCGGCGGATCTGAACTATTACATGAATCACCATACCTCATTGAGGTTAATTCATTGTACGATCTTTTTACCCCCGGAACATCCTAAGTTTACGTTTTTGAATTTTATATGATGTAAAATTCTCATAAAAATACTAAATTCATTTTCTAACCTTTTCGGAACTTGGATTTTCCTCAGTTTCACTTTCCGATTCAAAGACTGGTATATCTTCAAATTTTCGTCGGATCGTCTGCTGGTTTTCTCGTACTTTCAAAGCTTCCCCAGTTGAAGTAAGTTCATCAGTAGTAGCTTCAGCAGGAAGTTTAGGCGTGAGTGATTCAGAGAAGAACCCACTATCGGTTCTATCTTCCCTCTGAGCCTTCATTTCTAAAGGTTCTGTCTTCAGCTCTGATTGGTTCTCTGACAATTTCAACTCTCTGATTTTGAAAATGTAATTTGTTTCCATTTTACTAAAAATTTAAACTGTATTTTTGCGTGTACTGTATTATTAATTTAAAGTAGCTATTAGTAATTTTGATTTTATAGAAGTCTTTATTTGCTGAATCACGCGCCTTTCAATGTTTGCAAAGCCTGTTTAACAACGACCACCAAGCATAGGACTACTACCTGTTACTTCAGGAATACAGTCAGGTGCTTTCCGTATTCAATTCTAATTGGGGACACCGCCATGGCGCCAGAGGGCAACAAATTGCGCAATTCAGGCGCATGATCAAATATATTCTCCGAACAGAATTTCACGCGGATGCGAATTCGATCAACCCCATGATGATTATGATAGCCCAGATTCAGTTAGTTCAAGGGAGAATTGACTACATGAACCCCACCGACCTTTATTTCACCCATCAGGTGTCATTAAATGATATCTCCTATCCACAATGTGAATCCTATGGCCATCCCATGCGTCATTTAAATGCCCAAGGTTTTTCTAGACAAGAAAACAACCCGTGCCGTCTTAAATCCACCAAAACCTCTTTTTTGACCTTGAATGGTGACGGAAAATATCAGCATTTCAGTTTTTGTTGACATTGAACATTTGGTCAAACTTCCGATTAATTTTCGCTTCCTCTCACTGAGAGGCTCTCAGTAGCCTCAGATCTGATTGGGCATTAGACACGGGTCCAGCTAGTCGTCTCGACTGTTTTGGTGATGGAACATCAAAATATTGAAGATCACGGGTGCTTTTAGCACCTAGGTGCTAAGTTGCTCTTGGGCCCTTTGACCTCGAAATGGATACGACAAAGAAGAACTTCATTATTTTAAAGTTCCGTGATCAATTTCCGTTCTCCGAAGCGTGACAATGACCTTGAAAGTCAGTCTCAAAGTAGTTGGCCTCGAAATCAGACAGAAGGGCAGGAGTTTACAACTATTCACAGCTGACTTCTCTTTTGTTTAACGAAAGAACTTCATTTCCGATATAATTGTCTCTAGAATACTTCAAGGGTGTCCAAATAACTTACTGAAATAGGGCAAACCACTCAATTTTCAAGAGACTTGTTCTAATAGAACATCAAATTATCATTATTATGACTAAGTGGAGATGAAACATACGTCATTCACAATTGAAATGATTCAAATAATTGCTTTATTTGAGATATTTGCGAAGAGATACAATTTTATTGAAGATTTTCGAAGTTCGAAATGGGTTAATTGCTCGACTGTGGTTTTCTGAATTACGAAAATCCTCATTTGGTCAAAATAGATCAACGGTGGATGATCTACGCGACAGTTAATTTGCACTTTTTGGCATCGGACGAGAGAATGGTGACTTGCCACCGACCGTTGTTCGTCTCCACTTGTTCGCCACTGCCAGTGTCTAAACTTATTAAGACACATAATTTCAATTTATGTAGTTATATAATCACAAATTCCTACTTTTCACCCCTCATTTGCTTTAAAACTTACACAAAAGTAGCGGTACCAACCACGGGGATCATCGACCAATCGCTCAGCTTCCCAATCTTATCTTCAGTGAAATGACTGTGTCGGAGAGTGTTGTATATTCTTGAGAGATGGAGCGGTCCAGCCACGTGTCGTCCCTGACCCAGCGCCCACAATTCCGCAGCATTTCTAGTCTCAGTAAACAAACTGTCCATGAAGCGATCTGGTATAGTTAACCGCACGTTCTAAAAATAAAATTATAAACTAGGTTATGGAAAGAAAAGAGAGCATATCCGAAGCACCTCATATTCAAGAGACCAATCAGAAGAAACATATGCCGAATCAAGAAAATCTTACCGAATGATATGGAGCCGAACTTGCTGGCAATCCAAACTGGGACATGGCATGATGAATCAGGTAAGCCTCAGATTGACTTTCAGCATGATTTGCCAGCGCCATCAAATTCTCTCCACTGACATATAATTGAGAACATAAAGTTTCAATCCCATCCGCGCCCTGTCGTAGGTGTTGGCTCACATCCATCAATAATTTTCGCTCCTAGAATCAGATAGTTAACTCTTCTAAATCATGACTGAATCGAAAAGACTCTATCTCTGAGTCAGAATCCCGAATAGATCAAACTAAGACACCGCTTACCATTAACGGTTGAAGGTGGGCAGCCATTGCCTTCGTCAAATCAGTCAATGAATATGGTTCACCCTCAGGGGCATCATTAACGGTGGTCGTTGGAGACTTGAAACCAATTATCTGAGTGTGGAATTAAGTCAAAACTAGTTTTCGGTTCTTTTTTTCCCTTTTTCTTCGCTCATTTTTCTCCCTTCCCATTATCTAACATAGAAAAATGGAAACTCACCTTAGTAAATGGATTGGAATCATTCGCCCCTTTCTCAGATGATTCTCCGCCAGAAGCGCCAGCATCAACATTACCACGCTTATTTCGCATAACAGACCCAAAACCTTTCAATCTAAAAGCAATTTTCACGATACGAACGGTAGAGTAAAACTGTAATGACTGAAATAGCGTAGGTAGTGATGGTAAATAGATTTGGGCAATTTTGGTGGTAATGACAGCGAAAAAGACACGTGACATACGGAAATTGAATTCTAAAAGTAAAATAAGTTTATTAACTCATGAGTCATAGCATTCTTCAAGAATCATATTCTTTTCAAACTCTAGAATACAATACTTACTTGGGTCATCTTTTCAGTCTAAATCAAGGCACATTTGAAGGGCATCTTGACAAGCGGTTAAGGAACTCAAGGTCCGTAGCTCAGATTCAACGGTATGGTAATGATATCGCTTGATACAATCAGCGAGCTGCACCAATTTATGAGCAACATACTGAATCTCATGAAGACCTTCTTTTATTTTGCCATGACGACGTCGATTTTCACGCTCTCGACGATTACGTTCACGTCGAACACGACTCAAGCGAGTTCGTAATCGCATATTTTCAGACAAAATGTCCTGGGACCAACTGGCTAATGAAGCATCCAAAGTCCGGAGCAAATGTCGCTGTACCAACCAACGAAGAGACGGAACCACTGGAACTCCGAGTAAGGTACATACAACCGAATCCATTATCTATCTAAAAGAATCGATATCACCTAAGGGGCCAACATTGATAATTTATCATTCACATCTACTCAGAAGCTACATTTATACGGGCAAAACTAACCGAAATCGTTCCGACAGGGAAAACAAGGGGAATCTAAACCTACGAACCTCAAAAATTAAGCTCTCCAATCGACCATGGCTAATGAGATCGACCAAGAATTCCTAAACCCTACAAAATCCTATCCTACTCAGTTTCTAGAATGTGAATACAGTACGCGGAAAGCAATTAAAACAGCAGCAGGATCCTGTACCATGAAAGCATGACGTTCAATACGATACAAAGTCGCATTATATGGGGCAAATCGTCGACTTTGATATTCCTTCATCAGATCGTCCTTAAAAACCCACATGGCCTTGGTCTGAGATTTCATCATTGATCGTGGATCACTCTAGAAATAGCTGTATTATTATCTCGAGTACAGAGCTATCTATGACTGACCATAAATAAATTACGAAATTATTTATGCTAATTTAACTATTTCAGTCACCCACCTTTTGGAAGAAGGATTCCAAGTCATTGAATGGTCCCCCAGAAGATGAAGTATTAAAATACCACGTAGCAGTGGCTGACTCTGGAACAGCATTCAATCCACACACAAACAGTTGCTGAAATTAATGTCAAAAACCACAAACTACGAAGTTATGATCTCTTAAAAAGGTATGTCATTGCTATTTATGAAATAAGAAATAGTCCAATCATATCATGATTACATTTCAGGGAGAAATTTCTCCCTGTCAAATGTATATCACCCCATGTCTACTCAGCTGCCGGAAAAATGTAACTAGACGAGAAGAATCAGGACTTACTGAAGGCGGTAATGCACGCTGTTGGTCACCATCCAAAAGTTTACCAGGAGAATCAGAATCCAAATGAAAGGCATCACATTTTCTTGCCGATTGAGCCTTGGTAAGCACCTCCTCCAATTCATCATCACGTGAACTCTCAGGAGACTCCACCAACATTAAATCATCAGCAAAGGAGGCGATTGTTCCACCACCAACAAGGCGACGAGACACATCTGGTAAATGGGTAAGAATATAACATAATTCAAACACAATAGAATGTAAGAAAAAATTGCTAAATGGATTTAGATATTGGATTCCCAACCAGATACATGTACCGATGTTTCGACACCTTCGACACAAGCCAATCATATGACAGCCGAGAATACTCAATTCTAGAATATTACGCTAATGTCAACCGATGTCAACATGGAACTATACCGGGAACTATAACCATCGTGAAATCTATCTCCATACACAGTTTCTGAATCTATTCAAGTACCCATTCCTTTAGAAGCCTTATCATCAGTAGCAAGGGACATTTTTCGAACTTTTTTACAAGGAACGCGACTGTCCATAGAACTCGAACTCTCGATTAAACTCAGATTTGGCGACGAGCCCACCTCAGAACTCAAATTGACGTCATTTCTTTCATAATAATCAAAATTTTTGAGACAAATGACGTCAATTTTTCCTCAAATTACGTCAAGATTCGAGTAATCACAAAAGTTCCATTTTTATTACTATATTGACGTCATGAATGCCTAATAAGGCTGAGTAAGGTCAAATACTGAAGACAAATTACAGTCCACATCATTAAAAGAAGATCAAAATTCAGGACAGGAATGGGTCATTATGAAGAAAAGAAAGGATATTCCACCCTTTTCCACCCTCTATCCTTTCCTTTTTTCATTTTCCTTTTGTATATAGCCTTTCATCATTACGCGATTAGAAAAACATGAAAAATAGCATATGAAAATTACGAAAATTGAACGATGAAAAACACGAAAAAGGGCGATATATAAAAAGGCACTGCAAAAATCACGAAACAAAAGGGGACATAAATAAAAAACGCTTGAAGAAAAAAGGGGCACAAAATTTTTTACGCAAAAAACTCGGTTACAGCACATCTGAAAGCTATCAGAATATCCTGTAACCGAGGTGGGGCGAAGGAGATGGTTAAAATTGCAAAATAAGTAACCATCCCTTCACCACCAAAGCCTATTTTGAATGTAAACAATAAAGAAGATGAGGATTCAATTTTATCAAGGAAATCCTACCAAGCATACTACTATATAAGTATTTATACGGTAGTCTCACGAAAGAAACCGTTTCGAATTAACAAATCCTGATTTTGTTCCAATCGTGAATCGAGACGATGAAAGGACTCTAGAATTCTTTCCACACTTCTATTTGCCAAGTCAGCTTGAGCTAAAAGATTAGAATTCTGTCCAGTGCAAATCGAACAAAAATTATTCATCTCCTGACGCCAAGAATTCATTATCTCAATGCACCGTTGATTTCCTTCAATTAATTCACGAAGAAAAGCCTGAATATCAGTCATATTTTGAACTGAAAATGATCCACGACCCTCGACAATGTGATGGATCAAAGTCTCTAAATCTCTTTGAGCTCTTTGCTGTTCCAATCGGGACACAGAATCATTTCTATCCTGGTTGATCATAATCTTTATTTTATTGTACCAAACTACAAGAGTAAGGAAAAAGGTAACAATGCAGAAAGCTAGAATGATACCACACACGATTTGAGTGTCATGGTAGCTTTCGTTAGCCTGAACAGAATTATTTCTAGCCGTGACGTCCAAATCGTTCCAAAAATAAGTGCCGGTCACTGCATAATCCAAAGCCATCATGCAAAGAATCACAGCCATCACAGCTAACAGCCATTGTGCCAACAAAGAGGCTCCTTCGCTCATAATGTCACACCATGACACCGACATCTTAAAATTACAGATTAAATTACCATCTAGAAAATCGAAACCAGACTAGTTAATAGATGTCCGAAGGTACAGAAAGCTCATTTATAACTTACTTGATGGTTATTTTACGAATGATAAAGCTACCACGAGAACAGGATTTGCAAACAACGGCTTTTCTAAAAGAAAAAGAGTAGTTATACAATAATAACAGAAACTTATATGGAAACAACTTTGTTTTATATCAAATTCGACGAAAATTTTATTATAAAATTATTTTAACAGGTTAACGGTATTAAATTTGAAAATAGCATTTCGTATCGCTAAACTAGTCGGAAAAGGAAATTAAAAATTTTTTTATAATTTTTAAATTTTTATTAATTTTTTATTAATTAAATAATTAATTAATTATTTTACAAAATAATACCGTTAAAAATAATCTAAATTCAAGTTCTCTGTTGGGTGAAAGTTTCGTTTTTCTACCTACAGTATTACAGAAGTTTTCGCCTTTAAATTTTGAATACGAAAATAGTTTCTCTCCAAAATCTTAACTTTTTTGTGTAATTAAAACCGAATCGGCTAAGCCAATAGGAACAACCGGTCAAATGACTCATAAAACCGGTGAATTATCCGAAAAAAGGCGAACTCCGAAAAGGATCACATCTGGAGCCACACCTGGATCAACACCTGGATAAAACCACACCTGGCCATGAAAATACACCTTACGTATATTCGGACCTGACCCTTATAGATACACCAAAAATTTTCTTTTCCTTAACAGAACACCACAAATTACCTTTCCATAGAACCCTAGTGTCGTCACCACCACCACCATCACCCCCACCACTCCAACATTACCAACAGCGAAATTCCCGCCAACAACTGTACAACTTGTCGATGGATTGGAGAGGAGAGTAGCTGCACCCACCATGCTCATGCAGACCTTAGAACGAAGATTAAAATTCCGTCTCTAACTTAAACCCCTGTATATAATCTGTAAATATTAAAAGTCGTAATAGTTCTTACGCGTAATAAACCAATAATAAAAAATAGGGGAAATTCTGATAAAAAATACTATATAAATATAATAGAAAATGTTACATGTAACAGTTAGCTGAGAAATATGCTAAAATCAGTCTTTATCTTAAAAGTCTCATTTTCAAAATGTCATCATAAGACTTCCATGCATCTTCATCAGCTCCACCAAAAGTTGATTCCTGATCAACGGTACACAAATAACAGTTTGCTTAATTAATATTTAAAATATAATACTATTTTAATATTTAGATTTATTTGATGTGGAAAACCAAGTTTATGATCAATTTTTCAGCATCCGGTTTTTCATCAAAAACGTATCCAATACGTACAAAATATATACTAGTACCTATATTTGCTCGGAACTTGTGGTCATAGATTATAGTTTATAAGAAATAACAAAGTATCGACAGAGCTTGGATTAAAATATCAAACCTGGATTATTTTTATGTGCACAACGCTTTGGGCCCTTCACATCAGAAGTTCGTTCACGGATTTTGTTCGCCTTGGCCGTCTTTGCAGCAGCTGACAGACGTGCCGCAGTTATTTTTGAAATTTTTGGCATTTGAGCTGTTGATGGCGTTGAGACCATGTTGGGATCATCGGGGCCGAACTGGTCCAGACCTGCGAGTTCTCTTTCCTTATGAACCTTCTTATCTGGTCCAATAGCCATGACGTCTTCACCACCTTTATTTGAGCTAAAGCAAGAAATGTCTTGAGTTGGTATTGTTTTTGATAAAAAAAAATAATATTTTGGCCCATATAGGCTTTATATGATATAGCCCCTTAGATATGGGGATGGTTCTAAAAACACACGTAAACACACATATTGAAACATACGTATTGAGGACTCGACCCAAAAACACACGTTTGTTTGAAAGCACCCCAAAAAACTGTTTATGCCATAAACTTTATGGTTCCTAAATTATATACATGATAGGGTTTTTGAGTTTGTTATCGTGTCGAAATTTGATTTTGAACCGTGATTTCAATTTATATCCATATTTGATCCCTTGAATTTGACAGTATGTGAAAGTATCAAAATATAATTCTTAAACAAACTCTCATTCTGTTTATAGAGCAATATAATACCTTTAAACCCAAATAATACCAATGATTTTACTATAGATTAGACAACAAATTAAACTCACGTTACAGTGTTTGATGTTGTAGTGGCTTTTGCATTTGCAGTCCCAGCTGTGACACCACCAGCTGTTCCACTTACAGTTGTATTACCAGCGGCTTGGGTATCTTCAACCTGTGATTCAATGCAATCGGATGAAAATTGTGAAACTACACTTTTAACGAGTCATTATCAATATGAAATGAATCGCGATTGGACATTAACTTGAGTTCACCAGACTCGCCTGTTTTTATTCGACTTAATGTCCGCAGCAAGGTCAGCACTATATTCATCAAATTCATCTTCCCAACAGCCACACGTCCATGTAAGCAAAAATAATATAAAGGCGGACAATCCCCCAAGTGCAAGCTTAATCATGCGGTCAATAAATTGAAGGGTAGGTTTTGACCTTTTTGACTGCCTTCCTTTTTTTATCTCTTTTATCCAAAAATGACCCCAAACTTGGAAATAACATAAGGTTGAGGCACTTACTGATATAATTAAGTACACTATATTTTCCAGGGCCATATTTCTCTTTTGAACATTTTTCCTTATTGTATTAATTTATTTTTTTAAAGTCATGTTTTTCTTAATGCCAGATTTTCAATTTATCATCCATGGGGAGATGCGGTGACTATGAAATGATCCCACTCTGAAAATGTTGATGATGTAATATTTATATACATATAATAATGAATGCAGGATTCCATCGCTTTCAATCTGCTGTTCAAGGCCAAAGTACCATAAAACCTACATTTTCAGATCTCGAATTCTCATGAAAATGGCCTGGAAGACTCAGGAAAAAGCCTGGGCATGGACATATTATCTCAAATATATTCTGAAATGAATGATGATTTGAATGATTCTCGATAGCAGGCTGTCAAAAACTCCTGAGACCTAAAATTACTTTTCTCGACCCCGATGATCCATAAGTTATGGAACATAACACACACCAATTCTTTCTTCAAACTAAAACAGGATTTTAATTCACCTGGCAATTCACTTTCTGGGTTACAGTCTAAAAAAGTTTAAGTTTTAGTCAATGAGTGGAAGTCGAGTCTTCAAACTATAAATTCTTGATTTGCCAACTACAGGGGCCCTGAGTCAAGACTAATTCAATGTTCAATGAACATATCTCTAAGTAATCCTAGTCTAATTCCTTAACGTCACATTTTTATCACTTCACACAGATTGTTATTTTGTGATATGGCCTATATGGTATGGTCTTTTTGACTTATATTATTTGAGTTATATCCTGACTATCAATGGGACGGTGCATTTTAATTTGACACCAGATTGCGACACGTGACAAGATTTTTAACCGATTTTAACATTATAGGACAGTATTAGGATTGTTGGAAACCAGTCATTAACATTTTTCTTTTAGATCGATCCTGAGTTTTTTTGTGTCAGAATGGCATGAACTTTGCCCTTGAAACTTTTTAATTCGCAATTTTTGGATTCCAATGAATTTTTGACATACGAATATTCATGGATTAAAACTCGGACGGCCGAAGTTTGAGATAGATCTATCACGTAGATTATAAGTAACCACTCGCGGAAAGAGGGGCAGCCAAGGAAGAGTCCAAGATTCTTACAAAAAGTTGGTAGTATGATTTGGTATTTATCGTTTCACTGGTACATTATCATAGGCTCGCCACGTTTGACCATGTATTTCCAAGTTTATTCCACATTCTCCCCTCATCTACTTGTCTATAAGACTACATCTTTGCTGCCCTACCCAAATGTAGAGGGAAAGGCGTTTCTTTTAGGAATTTCAATTTATTCAGTTTTTATTTTGCGGTTCAAAATTAAGGTGTTGGAGTTGATTTAATTTTCTTTTTTAGGTATTTGCGTGCTCCATCTCAGCTACAATTGCGTCAAGCTTGCTTAGTTGTTTATGCTTCAATTACCCGTGGAATAAGATTCTCATTATACACGGTAAGCATCACCGAAATAGGACACTTAACGTGTGAATTTCACTAGCTGGGCAAGTTTTCAAAATATTTGATAATAAAATGTCAGAAAAATACTGATGGTTAAAAACTTTCAAAAATCAGTATTTTGTGCGGATCGTTCTAAGGGATGTTTGAGTCTGTGCATTTCCACTAGAACATGATAAGATGGAACAGTTAAGGAGTGAAGGAGAAGCTCTGATTCGAAACAAAAGTATACAGAAATTAATCGTGTAGGGAATTTCGACTATGGTATCGACCCTTTTGTGTATTAGTTCTATAAAACAGTTCGAGGCAACACAAATATATTTTATAGCAAATTTGTATTATACAGGTTAATTCACGATAAAGTGGCTCTCCCGTTTATGTTCAATCAGGAATAAATTCACGGATTTCACGAATCCCGATAAATGATTAAGTCATTCAAGTACAGTCTTATACAATGATATATCAAGGGATGTGTACGCGATAAAATCTTAATTTTGTTGTGTTTGTAACATCGTTCGCTTTCCAGAATCCATCGAAGCCACATATTGGACGAGTAAGCTAATTGGAGATATACCGACTAAGACTAAATACCAAGATTGACTCTCATGGCGAAAAAAATACTTGAGACTATCGCAAATATAAAGCTGTTCTTAGAAAATTTGTTCGGAAGTTGAAACATGTGTTTTAATAACGAGTGACCTTGATATCTGCATAATGGTTCAACATAATATTGACCACAAGAAATCACTACCGATCACACTTCCAAGAGAAGATCCGTCCTCTATTAGGATCATTCCGGTTTGTTCACGTTCGGAGCGGTTTGTTTTAACCAGTTTAACCTCGATTAAACCGTTTAGTTCACCATAATGTTCTGTTGAATCATGTTATTATAGAAGTTTGTTGAAAAATCCACAGAAATCATAAAATCAGAGAAAATCTAGGCCAGTGATTATCAAGGCGATCATCTCTGGATAATATTAAGCTCATCGTATGACCAAATCTTATAGTCACAAGCCCCATCCGTTTCTGGTTTCAATGACTACGGTTCAAGAACAATAAAAACGTACTTAACGGTTAAGTCTTGACCTGGCCAACAACGTACTTAATATGGACATTCATCCCTGTGAGATTCCCGCCAGTTTATTCTCAAAATGCTACGCAGTTCACGATAATTTGCTAGAACGAAATCTAGTTTTGAGTCATTCATGAACATTCATGATTTTTGAAAATTTTCGCAAAATTAAAAAATGAAAGTTCGCAGTTTGATAACTCAACCAGTTGATCGAGAGGTTCCGCCCTTGTTAGATATCATAATTCAAATCAAAATATTTGAACGTTAAATTTTCATTTTTTTTCAATTTTTTATGAAGAAGAAATATAAATTATTAAATATATAAATAAGTTATATAAATAACAAATTATATCGTGATAAAAGTTCAAATTGCATATGGAGACAACTTTTAACTAGGGGGATTTTTAACTCGCTTTTTTCAAAAATGATGACTTTTTGGAGGCGTATTTTTAGGGATCGAGGATACCATGGTCGTGGAAGTGAAAATGACTATCTGGCATTCACGGCCCAACGTAAGGGGAAACTCAGTACTATACCTGCTAACTAATTATTTCGAAAATAAAATAAATCGATAAATTATGAGTCATTAGGAGGGTGATTATATACGAAATTAATATTTATTAAATTCCAAATATTTGAAATAATGAAGCTTATTCAACGTTCCAAATAACAATTTTATTTTTCCAGAATTTTCAAAGATGACTCAGATTTGAAGAATTTGAATGGTACTCTGTCATTTCACAGCAAATGCGTGCCGTGAAACTTTTCCAGTGTTCCATCAAAATTTTCCAGTTGATGATAATGATCGAGATAAGATCAAATCATGTGTTAGAGTCAGTTTTGAACTAGGACTTGGGTCAGGGGCTGTCGGAAATACAAAAAAGGAATTAAAAAAGTCAAGTTATTTTCAAAAAAATGCTGTTGAACTTACTCAGTTTGCTGTGAAATTTTTCCAGAAATGTCACTTGCTGTGTCACTTGCTGTGGTTCAATAATAGTTTTTCAATCCGCAATCGATTTCATAACCCAGGTCATATTTTATGAGCTTTTTAAAAAAAGTAAGAAAATTTCGCCTCTGAATTATAGGCTGAACTATAGGGACTTGGTTTTCACACCGAAGCTCTATTATTTACTTGGTAACCATTCTAAGTTAATCCCAAAAATAAAAGTCGCGGCGTAATTGTCTAATCCTTAGTTCAGCTGAACACCCATCATGAACCTAGACTTAGCTTGAGTTCTGGACAATTCAGGGTGTCGGGTGGTATACGGGGTCACTGGTGGTGACTCTTTTTTCACGAACGATCATGGATGATTAAAAATATTCTAGAATCGATGCGTTCAAACCTGAAATTTACAAATCGTTTTGACATGTTAAGTAACGGCCTAAGTCTCGTCATCTAAATGTTCACTTTTTAGGATTAAAATCGTCTATTATCACATTTGACTTCCCTCAGGACCAATCAGAACAGATGATTCGAACGGACTTTCTAGTCATAATCTAAATGATTTGAAATAACTTTTGTGTCAGGTTTTAAGGTCTGCTGGGTAGATTACATTGATCATTGTACTGAACAAAGAATTGGTTGTCACTTTGAGGTATGTTCTACTGCATCACATGACCAGATCACATGTTCTATTCACGTTTTGACTCATTCTCAGTACTTCAGCTAAACTTAGAGCATGAAAATTATGTTTGTATGGGAATATTTACAGTAATTGATTTAACTGTGTATCCGGCGCGGTGTTCATTACCGGTACTGGGCTGTTGAGGTGAAGACGCAAGAAATAGTATTTAGAGACCAAGTACTCATCCGCAGTTCGACCATTTAATACCCGGTACAGCTTCAAGTATAGGTCGCTCATACGACGAAAACTCAAAAGTGTGCATCTAACAACCAGCTGCTGACCAGCGCGCAAAAGTTTCAAAGTGGATTCTCAAATTTCTAGAGTTCGAATTAATTACATCTGGTTGTAATGATTACATTCAAGTACTTCTTTAAGAGTCTGTTTTTTGATAAAGACAATCTGCTTGGTTTTTGCCTATTGATTTGGTGGTTGGTCCAAGGTGGTTGATGGCGTAATAGCGTAATTCGAAGAGTCAGGCCAACTCTGTCTGATAAACTCAACACGTTTTGCGGTCACATAATCGTATCGTTTGTGTATATAATGGATTCATACACTCTCTATTTCGGTCATGTCATCCTCAATGGTATCCAATATTATATCTATGCTATCCTTAATATTCAACAAAAATCGATTAACAAAAAAAATTCGATATACAATTTCCAAAAATTTATTCTTTAAATAGAAACGGAAGAGAAAGCTTCTTTCTTAACAAGCACCTCTTGTCCACCAACCCGGATTTCAACCGGATCCTACCCACCAGACTTTATATTTCCAATTCAGTCATCAATCAAATCACAAATACTCTTTGTATTTGAAGCCATCATTTAGGAATCATTTACCACGTTAAATTACCATGAAATATTATGGTGGCTAATAGAATCAAGAAAAGGTAAAACGAAACGGATATAAAATGGCTGGAATTTCACGTGCTCAATGAATCTAGACTTTTATATAGGGGGTCGTCTATTAGAGTGGAATACCCGGTATTAAACTTGCACACATTAGAGTGGAATACCCGGAATTAAACTTGCACACATTAGAGTGGAATACCCGGTATTAAACTTGCACACATTAGAGTGGAATACTTTCAGATAATTTTTCACATAAAATAGTCCCTTCCAAAGTGTGCAAGTTCAACACCAGGTGTTCCACTCCAATGCTGGCAAAAAAACTGGGGTAAAAAAATCGCCTGGGGTAAAAAAAAAATTACCCCAGTTTTTTGCCAACGTTGTTCCACTCTAATGTGTGACACCTTCATTTATGATGTACCGTCGAAGTAGTCATTAAATGTGTAATATTCCATAGAGTAAACTGAGACCAGCTTTTAAAACCAAAAAGTTTTTTATATCCATGTGTTTTCAATCTCACGAACTTTTTCGGCACAACATTCAAGATCTTTAGTTTATTCTGTGTCATCTCAAAATATTGCTGGACCACAATCCTGTAACAAGGATTACATAATCAAGATCGAGATCAAATTATTTAACTTTCGATATATTCTCATACACAGAACCTTGGCCCAAACCGGTTCAATCTAATTGATGGTTAAGGAATATTTTCCTAGTACGATCGTCAGTTTTGGTCAATCGCCCTTATTGGTCAAAAATCAATAATGTCATGAATTTTGTCTATTTTTTGGCATTTTTAAGCTTCAGACTAGGTTTCAGTCCATTGAGCCTGATTTACTCAGATCATCCTGAAGATGATCCTTGATACACATCGCTGTTTATTTGAAAGTGAAAAATATTTGAAGCCTGGTGAGGGTTAGCAAAGTGGCTTGTAGTTCAAAACATGGCTTGGGAGATAAGTGGTTGGGCATATGTATGGAAACCTATCACAGTACTCGATGAAACTAGAAAATGTCTCGAAATTCAGCAAAAATCACTCCAAAACTGACCAATTGACACCCTAAAGAGGTCTAATTGGGTGTTTAAGTTGGGTGTATTTTGTAACGTATCAATTGGTGATCACGTTATCATCCTAGTTATGGCGTGATAATTATCAGATTGAGACGGTGCGACTCAGCAGGCGACTAGTTGATAATTATCCCATCGAAATGTGTACCCTTAATTACAAATCGAAAATATCATAATCATGGTTTTAGAAGGTTCAAATTAACGCATTGCCAAAGGTTGCAAAAATTACAACACCTCAAATATAATATGACTCAGAATTCATGACTCATAATTTTATTACACTCGACTGATTGTAATTGATTCCCATATATGGTAATTGACCTGGCCCTTAGAATATGGGGAATATTTTATTGTTTTGTCTTCGTGTGAAAATGTCGTGTGAGTTCTTCTTTGAGAGTCAAAACCTTTGCGAATAACTTTATACTTTGAAGGCTATTTATGTGAATGTGTTATAATTAGTTCGAAATGACTGAAACAGTCTTTAACACGATTGATATGCTTTAACATGCAGTGTGTATCGAGTACTTTTTGTGTTTTTTTACTCTCACTTGTATTTTCTTAACGCATTAGAATAGCTCATATCGTGTTCCTCGACGATTATAAAGATAAATCATTGGCGATTCATAAAAATCTAGAATAATACAGTTCGTCTCTGAAAATCGATCACACCCCACAACGGATTTCACTGATTTAGATAACTACCATTGTGGAGAATTCGAAATACATATGATTGGCAGAGTAGGATACCAAAATGAATATCAAGATATAAATCTGTTAAACCAGTGGCAAGTTCTGAATTCAATCAGCAATTCCTGTAGAATACATGACCTCATTTTATGGAAACCTTCGAGAACAAACGTGAATATTCGTTTTAATGTTATTCAATTATTCTGAGATGGTAGCGTCGATTTGAAATAATCTGAATTTTAGAATTTGTGCCCGACCCAAAGATTTTTATTTTCAGAAAAACAGTAAAACCAACCCAGAAAAGGGCAATACGGCAAACAAGTTTCAAATAAGTCTACGTTTTGAAGGTAATTGGCTTTAGCGCTCTTCGAAACCTTCCAAATAAAAACATGTTCCATGATATGTTCGTAACACGATGTAACTTACACCTGGCGAACAAATTCATTTGCTGAACGGATAACTTCGGACTTTCAGAATGGATACTTCGGACTTTCAGATCTTTGCGACCTTTCCAGCCATGCATGTTGATCTTAAACGTGATTTTATTGTAATATATTGTCATTATGAAATCACAATGCGTTTCAACGTGTGCTGAAATAACGCTAGTGTCATATCTGACAGCGTCATTTCAGCCCAGATCTCTTCTGACTTTCCGGTATAAACACCAACCA
>SCLD01029796.1:0-41804 GCA_004367895.1 Oikopleura longicauda
TTACTGTACTCAACGTCTTCTTCCAATTTCTTCAACTCGTCTTCTTTTTTCTTCAGCTCAAACGCCATTTTTTTATTCTCAGCTTCAAGCTCACGTATTTTGCCTTCGCGTTCGCTAAGCATTACTAGTAATGACAGCATTTGTGTTACGAATCTCATTTTCTCTTTTTTGTGTTCAAGTGTATGTGATTCGGTCTGCGGCAGATCGTGATCCAATTTTTGCCAATTACTTAATTGCCTTCATGAACAATTGGTGAGTTAATTTCAATGACTGAGTTCATAGAAAAGATAATCATGCAAAGCCCAACTTTTAAAAAAGTAAAATTTATTTGCATCTAAAAATAAACAGCTTTATCGAAGAAAAGCTTTAGAGTGCGAAACCAACTGCGAGATATTTTCAAATATTCCGTACGACTCAAACAGCGACGACAAATCGTTAATGATCGACTTCACCTCTGTTGCCGTCAGTAAGTCGTCGCCAACTGCAAAGTCCTTGATGGATTTAATTTTGGCGTAGTGGTTGATTTTAATCAGTGCACGCGTCACATCACGCGCCACCACCGATTGACAGTAGATTTTTGAGTTAGCCAGGGCTTATGATTGGATTCTTTAAAAAAATAATAAAATAAAAATAATTCAAGTTTGACCCTTTAGCTTGTTCTATTGGAAAGTTGAGAATAATTCGCGTAAATCGAGCATCAAGCTGCTCATATCGTCGATGGCTGAAGACAACACTTGAGTCGTAGTGCACGCGTACACTTGACGTCGTCATCAACTCGCCCAATTTTCCCATCCACGCGGCCAAAGTCATCGAGTCAACCTCGACAACGAATATAGTCGGCCCGCGTCGCGTCTCAATATGGAAACCGGTAAACGTGTTGCGATTTGACGGATCAAACCCAAATCGATGATTTGACTCGACCACGCGTCGCTTCAGCTGCTCGATTAGGCCCGTGTGATCGTGGCTGACGATGATAACAGTGCCAAAGCCAACATTGGCCAATTGAAGCGGATACTTAACACTGATCTTGACGTGCATTTCGGTCCCGGCTAAGAAAACATAAACACTGTTGAACTACCAAGTTTCAAAAACCTTGTAAGTAATGACCCGCCAACAGTCCATTCCCGTCAGATGCAGCAATCGGTAAGACAGGCACATGCGCATTGAGCCGGGTCACACCCCGTGTCAGCTCGGACACATTTAATGCGGCGCACCCGTGTGAATGGGTCTCGCATCTGCGCGCCTGAATCAGTCGTAGCGAGTCACTCTGCGACCAGACGCTGTCGAGCGGATCTGCCCCGTACAATGCTGGCTCAAACGATGTGTCCAACCGATCGCGATCATGAAGCCAAAAGTCGACGCGCGCCATGTCGAGCCACTGTCGCAGGTCGTCGTTGGTTTTGGTGCCGGTTAGAACGACAAAGGTGGCGTCAAATCGCAATCGCCGATTAAAATCGACTGGGCGAGTAGTATAAAGTTGATCAAAGAGACGAAACTGAACATAAGGTCGAGCACATCGAGCACGCAAGAGGTCAAGATCAATTGGGGTGGTGGGCAATGGCGCCACAGATTTGACATGAACTGACATTGGGTTTAACTTACGCTCCAATTTCTCATTCAAAAACGGCTCGTCCAGGTGAACATGACAGTACAAGTCGAAAATGCCTCCTTGACATGTGCCATGTTCGACTATATTCTGTTGATTCGTGAATAATTTCGCCAAAGGCAGCTCGACTTGGCTGAGCCTGAGATTCTTCTTGTTCACATCTTCATCCGACGTGTTCACCACCACCTGTTTGGCCACAGTTGTCAAAAACTTCTCCGCCTTGGTTGCCTTGGCGACGACATGATTTTGTGCATTCTTCGCATTTTTCGACGTTGACCGCGGCACCCATGTCTCGGCCAGTTTCGCCACTCGCGCCTCATTGTCAGCCATGCCACTCTGATCGCCACGCCAATAGTCATTTGTCACTTTGGCAATGTGTTTCAAAGTGTCGACACTCTTCGCTTTCAGGTTCTTTGTCTTGTCATGCTTCGCCCTATTCGAGACGTGCACTTTTGAGTCTGATACTGTCATGCGGAGTGTATGCTCGAAATAACCACTGTAGTTGTGCTCAGTCGCCTCCTTGAACTCATGCTGCCGCGTTATCATAATCATTGACGAGTGCTCGTTTTTATGGACAATTTCGATCACCTCATCGCCAATATAATCATTCCCGAGAAAATGATAGCACTTGGCCACTGTATTGGCACCATATGTGACAATGTCAGTACTGGCGGTGACACCGGCAAAGGGTGTATAATCGACGTGAATAAACCGTTGTTGGGTTGAATCCCGTGGCATGGTGACAATGCCATTCACTGTCAGCTTCATTTGCTTCGACTTTATATTGTTTGACTTTCTCTCGTTCGACTGTATGTAAAGCTACTAGTGTAAATGGGAAAATGGAACATGTACATAAAGGAAAACATGTTCGATTACAAAGCACATTGTTCATTCGTTTCTTTATTCATTCACTCAACAGACAACAATTGTAGACTGGGCAGTTTCACATGTGCATCATTTTACTTAAGCTTCTTGTTTAATGCAACAACGATGGAATCGCGACCCACTGTCATCCACCACGGCATTGGCGACGAGCGTCTTGCACTTGGCGCAGTTGGGCGTTTGCTCTGCGCGTTCCAATGTCGCGCGAATGTCGCGATCAAGCTCGTAAATGGCGCCCGGTGTGAAGTGGTAGTTCATCTCGTCTGTCTTTTTGTCGTAGGATCGGTAAATGTTTCTTGTTTGTTCACTACAGTCATTTACTGGCATAGGTTCATTTTTGGAGTTTAACAGGGGGACTTATTTTACAGTATGACTGTACTTCACAAAAACATGAGACTGAGTGTTGTACCGATCCTTTGACTTCATGATAATACCATTGGCACACATGTCGGCAATAAACTCCCCCACCGCCATCTTCTGCAGTTTGACATCGCGTCCAATGTCGATCATCTCGTCAAAAGTGAGCACTCCGCCGCGAGTCGCCATTGTCTCGACCACTTTGGCGCGGAACTCGCGTAGCGACGACTTTTGATTCGTCTCCTCGAGCGTCCCATCACGCGCATGACGCGACACGTACTCACCAACTTTTGAGCTGGTACAGACGAGTGAGTAGATCCACTTCTTCGTCATCGTCTGCTCGTCACGTGTGCGCACGATTTTGTGGTGCATTGGCTCCAGGAGTTCATTGCAATTGTCAATCAATGTGTCCACCGTTTCACCATGCTCCATTTCGTCTTCAGAGACCTTTTGTTTGATTAATTTAAACTGATGTTACAATGAATATAAAACCTCAAGGGCGACGCGCACCATCTTGTCCAGATCAGTGGCGCTGAACTGTTTGTACTCCAAAAAGGCGACATTTATCATGCGCAACAGTGAGACTCTTTTTTCGCGCATTTTTTTCTGTATTTTTTTCAAAAAACTGATTCTCTAATAATTATTCAGAATTTTTTCGATTTAATTTATTTTCTGAAGCAAAAATAACTTTCTTCGCTTTTTCCTTTTTCGAGTGAGATTGAGCCAGAGTTGGAAAAGGATAAAAAAGAAGTCAGAGTAAAAAAAAATCAAAATGGCCGAATCGGGCTCCATTTTTGATCGATTGGTTTTAGCACTTTTTCACTTTGATTTTGCGTGATTTCAGCAGCCTAATATGATCAGCATTTAATGAGGGTGCCATTGCTGTGTTTGATAAATTCTATAAAATATTCGAATTTAAATTAAACTGACGTGTATTGATTCAACAAATAGGCAGTTTTTTAAATCGTAAAGTCTAGTAGCAAGTTCGGTGTTACAAGTGTTGGCGAATGGCATCGTGTCGTTTCCAAGTCACATGTATCGTCAGAAATGCTAAAAAACAGCCTAGCTAAGTTATTGTGACACAACAAATTAAATATGGCGCAACCTAATCGGCGGCAATGATGATTTCACCATTTGCCGGATTTTTTTCTGATTGATTTTCTCTTCGATAAGTGTTCTAAAATGTGTGTCCTATTCGACAAGTAGGTGAGATATTCTCGAACCGTTCCTTGTCGTATCATGTGACTGGTCGACTCAACATTTGCCAGTTTATCATCATCAAACAGTGGCGAGATGCAATTCGGCGATAAAACTTTCATTTCCGTTCGCGTTTTCGAGTTAGCCTCACTCGGCCGTTTTTCTTCAAGTGCAGCAATTGCGCGTTTCGGCGTCTCATCCCCGAACAGTCTATCGATTTCGGCGAAGAACTCGCGTTTAATGCGCGAAATTTGCTTTTCACTTGGCAAAGTGCTTTTGTGATCTTCTAGACGGGATCCGGGCAACATGGGCAGTAATGGCGGGGGTCGGCTGCTCTTGTCCGGGACGTTGGTCTGTCGGGTTTTACCGTTAACGACGAAGGCATTGTCTTTAAAAAACGAACTTGATTTTATTTCAGTTTTATTATTTAAAATGAAGAGGTAGTAGTAGTTGTGTTAGTATAGATCCCACTCGTTCATATTAGGCAAACTGGTGTTATCTTGATTTCGCATCACGGCCTGAAACAAGAGATTTCGCGTGTCTCCTGCCCCTCCACCATCATGGGGAAAGTTGACTGTGTTGAGTGCACTCTTACGTGGTAGTAATGGCTCAACTAGAGAGTAAACTGTTAGAATTAGTTGTAGTTGTTTTTTCTTATATGAATTAATACTGTACCCAAATGTGAGATCGAATGTGACCGACACACATCTAATAATGATGAGAAGACAATCAATTATTGTTAACTGTTAATAGTGACGTACGTTTATGGTTTGGACTCTTCGGCGCCGGCCATGTCACTTCACCCTTTAGATCACTCTTCAGTAGTGCTTGTTTTCGTCGATCAATCGTGTTCATCACGCGTAGCTTACATTGTTTTTATAATGGATTTTTTATAATTGTAGTGCTTACAATTGGTGCTTTTGAAAGGCGTCGTTCACGTGAACTTGAGTCAGTTTGACTGGAGCCATTCTCCGAGTGTGGCTAAAGTTGATAGGTGTCGTTTTAGTAAATGACTTGCTTTGTTGAAATGTCGACTAGAACTACTATTGTCAAGCTAGTTATTACAGCTGTTTCCAAATTGTATTTGTAACAACCCAGAATTATCATATTCACTACAAAAGTTCAAGTTAAGACTTTTTCAAGTATTTCAACAATTTACATTATTTCGCTTGTTGAAAGTTGAATTCGTTTTTTTTCATGTTTTTTTTTACCTCAATAGGATTCAACTCTGTTTTTTTCATCGCAAGTAGCGTGGTAGTTCTAGCCGGTGCAGAGCGGTTTTGACGCATTGTATGCGACTAATATGATATTTACAGTATTTACTTAGAATCGGTTCTACTACACGTTTAGTAAAATTGCACTAGATGATATAGTTACCGAGTACAGTGGAAGGAAGTTAAGTGTAATGGGCGTCAGCTGAATAACATAAAGAATTAGTGAGATCATTCAAGGGTCAACACAGAATCAACTTGGTAAGTCATCACAATAGAGTGGTGAGGGCGGAATTAGAATCGCAATGTGACCAGCTGTGGCAAAACATGCTGCCGTTGAGCCAGTATAGTAACCTTGTTGCTTGTACCCGTGGCCGGGCTTGACTTGGCCCTGGGTTCATTGGTTGATATGCGCGATTTTATATGCCCATATTTAGAAGCTGACGTAGTTGTTGTTGACGAATGAATGGTTGTTGTTATTGATATGTTAGTTCCAGTCGCGACAGGCGTAGACGACATCGTCTGCTAGTAGTGTTAGTTAGGTGTTAGTCTACTACCCAAAAGTCATGCAAAGGGCGTGTGCAAATTAAAACGAGCAGCAAATTTCACTTATTCTTATACGCTTTGTATAACAATACAACTCGAAAATAGCGTACAACTATTAGCTTATCACAACAGGTGTCAATTGATTGAAAGTCAAACGAAAATCGAACTGCAGATTTTATTTAGTAATGCCTGACTTGCGCCAAATGCGTGCGTGGTTTAAGTTGTGCATGTGCATGAATATTGCTACTGCTGCTTGGATCAATTGAAGGATGTATCTCTTTGCTCAATAACTCGCGCATTGCCTGAACCGAGTCGTAGTCATTAATCACGGGCATCTCCTCATAACGCCGCTCTCGAATAATCTCATAAAGCCGATTCTTGCACTCGGGCGATGGTGCGCCCCTGGTGGCGGAGAGCAGTTGACCGAGTGACACGCCGAGTCCTGAGCGTTCTCGATGCGTGCGATTATTTGCCTTGTATAGTATGCCGTTGTTTTAATAATGCCGTGTTAAATTTGCCGTTTTACCTTGAGTAAATGCTTGAGATAGTTTTCAATTGAAAATGCCTGGTATTTAGTCTGTCGCACTGATTGCGCGTTCATCTGCTCTGGCTTATCCCATCGCGTCGAATAGTTATACTTTGGCCGTTTGGATGCGTCGGCCCGTTGGCGATGGTCCGCCTTACCGTTCAAATTGAAGATGTCGACGATTTTCTTGGGTGATGAGAAGGCGGCATGACGCGGTTGCTGCTCATCGAGGTGCACATGATCGTTTTTAAATGATACTCCGTAGTACTGGTCAAGTTGATCTTGAGTGAGGGAACCATCCGATGAGGAGGATGATTCCGACCCACTAGGACTCATTTTCGATGAAAAACGATAATGCTTGCTTGAATGGTGGATAATTCATGTTTGCTTTGCAAATGCTTATTCATCATATACTACCCAAATCCCTATTGCTCACCCAGGCCTCTTTGACCTGTTCTGCAAGTGCAATTGATTGTTTAATTTGCTTCTCCGTAGTGCACCCTTCCTTTTCAGTGAACTGAACCAAAGTAGCGTCTTTTGGGACGAGTGGCACCAAAAGTCGCGCTGTTTGCTGCGGCTAATGCGAAATGTTGTTGATAATAAAGAACCTGCATTGTTTGCATACATGCGAATTAAAAAATCTATCTACTAAAGACCGAAAATCATGCGATACAGAAAAAAGTAGTGGAAACCTAAGGCCGCCAATGGTACATTGAAATGGGTGGTAAAACAACATGTTGACTCAATTTGGACCCGTTTGATGTGATAAACTTAACAATGAACAAATATGTGAACGAAAAAGTGCAAGTGTTCATTTTGAGCATATATACTTATGTGAGTGTGTATATTGTTAGTGTTTGGGAAAATGCTACAGTGAGTAAAAATTGCGATAGTAATCTTTACACTCCAAAAATAGCGAATGCTTCAACCTGGAGGGTAGAAAGGAACCAGGCAGTGAGTTTTCATGCAGACTCAGGTTTACCTTTTTCAGCACCACTGGTTTCTCATCGTTATTCACTATTTGACGCCGCGAGACTGAAGGTCGGACCGTTCGCGGCACTTCCAGTATCACGCGCTCTGGCTTCAAATGTCGACTTTGAGTTTGATATCGCTACAACATTGATAGCTCACCTGACCCTCAGCTGATTTGGGACGGGACACATCCGGCGGTGGTTCTTTAACACTAGTTCGACTGTCGAATATTCGTTGACGTTCCTTGCGTGTCTTTCGTTTTTTCTTCTTCGACTTAATTAAATAAGAAGTAACTAAATTTGACTGAGTTTTCATCAAGACAACCTGTGCCTCTTGAATGGCTTGTATATGCGCCGGTAAACCCTCGTCACTTGATGAGTTCGACCCGGACGTGTCCGATTCTAAATCGTGCAAAACGCCCGGATCAGTGGGAATATTGCTCGCGCCATATTTGCGGATGATATCGGCACGGATTTTGTTCAGTATTTCATTGTGACAGTATATACGCTGATACGAGATGCTTATAAGGTCAAGTGGGGCAAACTAATACCTTTGTTGGGTCAGGATCAAAATAGTCTAATAAAGTATCGCAGATATGTTTGCCCATCATCTCCAAATCACTGATGCCGAGATGTGTACCGGCCCGATCGCCGAGTGTTGATCCACCAAATGATGCTTCTAGTGTGTATGAATGTTCAACACCTAGCCGATGCATGAGTATTCGACCTGTTCCTTCCCTGAATAACAATTTTAATTTTCAAACAACATTCACAAATTTTACTTGTTAGGCTGTAGTTTGTATTTGCATGAATCATAGCTGAAGCTGTTGCGTGCGTTGAGTCCCATCATGTAGGGGAATATCTTCTCCTCGCCTGCTTTCGATGATTTGCATCCATACATAAAGACGTTGTGTTTCCGCGAGTGCCCATGCAAGTCAATGTATAATGCAATGGGCCTGTCCCGTGTAATCCGCTGGACCATTAGTCGTGTATGCCAGACGGGTGGGAAAGCATCACGTAAGGAGGTCTTGTACCGTCGATTCAGATCACGACCTGCCAGGGAGCATCGGTAATTGCCCACTAATGGTAAAACAAGGTTTTGGACCGGAGGTGCGTCTGACCCGGAGCTTACCTATAACACCGTCGGGATTGAGCATTGGTATCACCTTGAAAATGAAGTTGTCACGCAGTGTTTGCGCGTCAGGATCATCTGACAGTACATAGTCAAGAAAACCCTTCATCATCCACGAGCTATTTGTTTCGCCAGGATGTACGCGTGCCGTGATTAGAATCATTTTCTTCTTTCGATCATCAGACTGGAGATGATCTTTCGATGGGTTTGATATGGTTAGAATGTGGACCGAGTTGCCGGCCAGTGATTTGCATAAAATGCGCGATTTGATGAATTTTGATTTGACCGAGTCAGTGGTGATGTCAGCGAGGTAGTGTTGTAAGTCAGTGTAAGTGTACGGATAGTCATGGGCTAAGTAAACTGTGTCGTTGTCGCATGGGAACTCAATCGTAAATGTCAAACAGTATGTTCGTGTTTTCTTCGTTACATCTGTTTCTATTTTCTTGTAATACTTGATATTATCTCCGGAGCGATGCCATCCGAGATTTTTCAACTTCGCCAGTGATTCGGAGTAAATAAGGGGCTTCAGGCCCAAGTTGTACAGTGATGACGGCTTTGACAGGTTAGTTATCGTAAATCTACAACAAATTGTCAATCGTTGTCAGTCACTTAAAATGATGTCTTCACCTGTATTCTTTATTTGCTTTCATGTTTTTTATCTGGAAATTATACCATTGTGTATGTCGATTAGTGTATAAATCGTTCCGCAACTCGAGCTCATACTCCGCATCGCCAACTTTTGTGGCTTTGTGTAGATTGCCGGATTCGAATCGCGATTCAAATTGAAGTGTGTGTTCCCCTTTAGTGGTCCCTTCTATGGTCGCCGCCGGCTTGGGTCGTACTGGTCTGCCCTGGACGCGTGATCGGGTGAAGAATTCCTCCTCGCCTGGATCATTGAAATAGACGAGATCGCCACTGCCAATGGGTTGTGGCATTGGCTCCTTGCCATGTGGCGCGTATAATTGCTCGGGATGGGCCGGCGGGGGCGCGTTGAGCGAGGGCGCCTGGGACTGTACAACGGGAAAATGGCTGGGATATTTGGGCTCGGTGCGGAAATCAGCGCCAAGGTGAAAAAGTTGACGGGGCTCCTTAAGTTTTGGGCCTTTGCCGTTTTCGGGATCAAGTACAATCTGTGTCGTTCGTTGCATCAAATCATCGACCAGCGCGGCTAGAACTCTCATTTTAAATCACAGTTATGTTTAAATGCATACTCGACAATTTTACAATTTCCCACAATTATAAGCGCCCCACTGGCGGCTCACTGTCCATTTCAATTGGGCACTTACATGCTTTGAAGCGAACCCCACCGTGAAAAATCGCATTATGTCCCCTGGTGGCCATTATCTGTTCTTTTTCGTGTTTAATTCTCTACAAGATTACAACATAATTCTCGCATCATCAATCCGTTCTTAATGGGCATGAAGTTTTAAAATGCATTGTGTAAATTTGTTCTGTTGCCCCGTGACACTCTAATAGATGCTTTATGATGTTGGTGTATACTCTCCACAAAGTCTCTGTACGCTCTCTCCACAATTAGTACAATAGTCTATTCATTTAATCCACACAGTGACAGATAAAGACAACATAGGATTGGACTACCTTTCGGTCTACTGCGCTGTCGTTGAATCGATATCATCGTAATCGGTTCTCTATACATTTAAAAAACACTAATGTCGCTTGGAAAAGATGGAACTAAATTTCCCGACGTCGCCACAGTCCGGAAGAGGGAAGCATAGGAACGGATTGAATGTGAACAATTGACTATCCACATTTTTAACCGGGTCCGCTCGTTTCCGTCGACTCCCACATTACAACAGAGTTTTATGGTTACTTACATTCGGACGATTTCGACTCGACCAATTCACACTCGGCAAAGCGCTTGGCCGGAAAGTCGCTCGGATCATTGGCGCCCAGTCGCTGGTCGTACTCGTTCAGCTCCATGCGCAGTCGACCTTTTAGATAGTTGAGCACATTTGACGTGATTGAATGGCAATTTCTCATTTTTTGTCTTAGTTTTTTTACTATTTACACATTTTTTGGTTCAACTGGACGTTATGGTAATATAGTCCAAAAAGTAAACGTCAGTTTTAATGATTCATGAATTTCTGGCGACGACGAAGGTGAAAGTTGGCCAGGGCTTAAGTATCGGTGAGAGAGTATCGAAGTGTGTATTGTTCGGCGAGTGAGTGTAATCTGGCTGACTGACTCAGAGTGTAGTATGTAATGTTCCTATGGAACTGGATAATAAAAAATTATTGAGGTGCTTGAGGCGCAGCTGAATTGTTGCTAAGTCGAAACACAAATAGACCCAGACTTGACTTGAATGGGGACGCCCGCCACGTTTACTTTGCACTTACCATTACAGTAGTAGCCATAGTTTGACAGGTGCTTTTTCATGAACGTATCGTACGTATTCACATTGGCACTGTGGCCCTGGGTCGTTACATCCTCCTCCTCCTCGGCCGAATCGTGATTATGATGGTTGACAAGGGATTTAACTAGATCCGAGCCTGACAAAGCCGATATTGTCAGGCTCTCCATCATGAGACTAATCGGTCGCACATTTGACTCCGATCTTGACTTGCTACGATTGACGTACCAAGCTAAACAACGACATCTGTACTTCCATATTCAAATCTGACATTGGCACCAGTAACATCTGGTGCTTTTAAAACTTACATGGGTTCATCATGCGCGTCAAGTTTTAACTGGCGTCCGTTGACGAAAACAATTTTGAAATCCAAAACAGTGACATTCTAGAATTTAATTGTGCGCGGCAGCGCAAGTGTGAAAAACCGGCAACATTATTTATTCTTCAATGTGACCACATTATCACGCGAAAAAAGAAATTCAAAATGGGCATTTGCGAGTTTGCCGATGGGGCCACCATGCACGGGTTCAACCACATTTTCAAAAAAGAGCAAAAGACCCTTAGAACCGTCGTATGGTCGCTGGCCTTTATTGGCTCGGTAATTTTGTTCCTGCTTCAGGTAACTCAGTATATCCGCTTCGGAATACACAACTGTGACTTTAGTGTGCACCACGCGTGCTCTATTGGCTCTCATCACCCCACGTCACCAATGTCGAAGAGGTCTCGGCCACTCTGCTTAATTTCCCGTCGGTGACGATATGCAATACAAACCCATTGCGTTTCTCCAAGGTGCGTCCACATCTGGCCCCATGCTCATATAAATGTAGATGTACTAGATGACAAAGAACGACATGTACTGGACAGGCGCATATCTAGGTTTTACGACAGTGGACCACATCCTACTGGAACCAACGGTAAGCGCATGCGCACAAGTACATTATATTTTATTGCATGTTAGATTCCTTCCGTCGACATTGTCGACCAGGCGACATATACGGCACAGCTGCAGAAGCTGCGTTTCTTGACGGATTTTGTCAACTTCCTACCCTCGGCTGATTTCTCGATGGTCGAGTTCTTTGATCGTGTCGGTTTCCAGTATGAAGACGTCATTCTTCAGTGTACGTACCGCGGTGAACCATGCCGCAAGGCAGACTTTGTTACTACGTTCACCGAATATGGCAAGTGCTTTACGTTTAATCAACCGCGGGATTCGTCCCAAATCAAGCAAACGCTGAAAGGCGGGCTGGACAATGGACTTGAGCTAGTGTTGAACGTGATCCAAAGCGATCATTTGCCAATTGTACGTGATATGGAGGATTTGAACATGCAATCTGGTTTCAAAATTCACGTCCACGATCCGGCCGAGCCGAACTTTGTCAAAGAACTCGGCTTTGGCGTCATCCCGGGCAAACAAACGCTCGTTTCAATCCAAGAGCAACGCATTACCTTCCTCCCACCACCATGGGGCGTGTGCGATCCGGGTAGTGATAAGAGTGACTATCGCTTCTTTGACGACTATTCAACCGCTGCCTGTCGCGTCTCGTGCCAGACCGAGTACGTGACGGACGCATGCGGCTGTCGAATGGTCCACCAGCCAAAGCTGGACACGGTGACTAATGATGGCGACTCGCGTTACCTAAACACGCCTGTTTGTACCCCGGCCCAGTACAAGTGCGCCCAACAGAACTTGGATTATCTTGTCGCTGTTGACAATTCACGCTGTGTCTGTAAGACCCCGTGTAATGTGCTCAAGTAAGTAACTAATTCGATCGTACTATGCGACATGGTGATTAAGGTTTTCATCGTCACAATCGTTTCTTGACTTCCCTTCCCTCAATGCACTCAGCCTCGTCTGCTCCAAATATGGCCAGGCGCCGACGACAGTGAAGAGTAACCTGGCCAAGTTGAACATTTACTTCGGCGAGTTAAACTTTCAGACTATAACGCAGATTAAAGCCTATAATTTTGGTTCATTGCTCGGTGATATTGGCGGTCAAATGGGTCTATTTATAGGCGCATCAATTCTGACGCGGGTTCGATAACGCAGAAGTTACTAAATTTTGTTATCTATTATCGAACTCGCCGATGTAAGACCTTGTTAGAGTTTGGCGAATTTTTTGTTCTTACCACATTCACCGCGTTTCAATCACGATGGCTCAAACTGCGCTCGAACAACAAGCAGCAAAGGCCACCAAGCTCGATTCGACATGAGTATACGTCGCCAATGGCGACTTCGCCATATGTTGATGAGGTAGCTGATCTGAGACGCAAACTCGAAAACTATCGCATGAAACTGAATGACTACGAGACAAGCAAGCAGGGGCTCGTATCAGAATTATAATAAAGGCGTACGTTTTTAGCAAAAGGTTTTTTATTGCCATCAAATTTTGAACTTAAATAAGAACAGACAAATATAATCGATAGCTAGAGGATAAAATAAAGTTTTTTCTTTGTGAAATACAAGGAGTCAGGAGCTGGGCCGGAAATAAATGTTTATAAAGTAAAACGGTTAAAATAATGTCGACCTGTGTTGCTCGAAGTAAGTAGCAGTTGTTAGACCCTCGGTGTAATCACTGATTACTGGATCTATTTTTCAGTTATATGGACAAGATGTTTTCACTGGGATAGTAATGTACTGGGGCGTGGGTAAATCAATTAATCTATTTTAACACTACGTAGAATGAAGTTGGTTAATTATGTTTTATTCGTAAGTCTTTTTATTCTATCTAACTGCGGTGTAGTAAAAGGCTGAAATTTTCATGTGTGGTCTTTGAACTTATTTAACGTAATACTTGTAAATGTACTTTATCAGATGCTGTTATTTGTCCGTCTATAAAAGAATTTGTAAATGGCACCCAAGATTATAATGCCCGCAAAAGAGTTCAAATTGGGCGGTGAAATTCAAGGTAACACATGTATCGTTAACAGCATTTTATGGGATAAAGCAGCGTAGCAATGAATGGGGACATAAAATATATGGGGATTATGTTTGTTGAACCTTACGACGTATCAAACTGATGTTTCCGTGAGCAAGTGGATATGCGTTTTCGGGGAGCTTTTTTGCTTTTGTTTGTTTTAGGAACCTTTCGAGGCGAAATGAGTAAGTAAATGAGGCTTAATGTTCTACACAAGTACAAGCCCTGGATTTGAAAACCAGGCTACGAAAGCTGAGTATTTGCAGTGTTTTTCGAATTCAACACCTTGTTTCTAATGAGTAGTGAAGGTAGTAGTAGTCAGAGAGTTTGTGTGGAGGCTGAGGGAACTAGGTTCATAGCTGTTTGCTTCAAGGGCACCTGTCAAGAGTGGTGGGTATGTCTGTTAATAAATGACTCGAGCAGTTTTTGTGTTCTGGTCAGGGTATAATGAAGCTAGAGCATCCACGTCAGGGCGTCACATCAGTTTTGATACGTTTTCATGGTCCGCGACATGAAAAGCGGCATTGGAAGTATTGGGACTGGGTGGTTGTTTCAAATGCATGTTTGAAGGTAACTATTGTTATATATTTACATAAGAATGTAATTCAAGGGGAGCATCAATGGTGTTTTCCGATATTTGACATTGAAACGAGTATTATAAAAGACAGAATCTAATCTGCTTGGAGTAGCATTTTCAAGATCAGGACCAGTATGATGACTGTAACACACTATCGTTGGTTAGTTTAAACATAGCTGCTGATTATGGGACGCTTCGGCGATTGCCTTTTTGACTAGACTCGAGTGATAAAATTGCGTGGGTTTTACCACTGCCGATTGCGTGGGTTGGTTAGAACTAGAGCTACTTGAGTTTGAGCCTCGTTTGACGCGTTGTGACTTTGACTTCGAGTACCCTAGTGATACCCGGGCCTCGGAGCACATGGTCGAAATAATGTTTCGCACCGCACCGCTGGTGGCCTGGGCGTTGTTCGGATAGGCGTCAATTGCCTCTTTGCAAATGATGCCGACCCATTTTTTGTCGAGAGTGGTGACTCGATTAGAGGCGAGCTCGTTCGGGTCAAAGAGAATGCGTGTGATGTCACGTATAAACCGTGATGGTGGCTTTCCGTACATGCCATTCGAGTGGATCCAGTTCGTCGCTGCCGCTTGGGCATCGGGCAAGGCGCGTCTAAGGAGCCGCTCTTTTTCGGTACGCTCGGCTAGGGTTTGCTGCGTGACGGTGGCGGAGACGGTGGTGGAGGTGGCTGGGGCGGTGCCGACTGGAGTGGGACTACACTCGGCTTGTTTGGTGCAGCTCGACTCCAGTTTATTGCCGAAAAATGCCAGCCGTAGGATGTCCTGAATATTTGTTCGATTTTCGGTAAAAGTGAAAAACCCGCGCGTTTTTGTTTTCGGTCAAAGAGTCCCATAATCAGTGTGTTGTTGGCCGGGGTCATATAATTAGCATCAACGAGTAGAATGTGAAAACATTGTGTGTACATGTGTTATATAGAGATGTGTGTATATGATCGGATAAAAAGTACTAGCAGCGGGTAGTAAGCGGTTAAATGTCTATGTGTAGAAAGACTTATAGTTATTTTCGATGAATGCGTTTCGACATGAAAAAAGACGTGTGGCCTGGTTCAAGGCCCGATTGTGAATAAGTAATGTTATCAACGGAACGTTCGTCCGTCACCGGTCCCGTACAAAATGGTGCGATGTAAACTCTGGGCGTGTGTACTCTGTGTTGTCGGTGCCTGGTTTGGTTGCCCAAATTGGAGCCCGCCCGGGTACATGCTATGCTGAATAAGCCGTGGATAGGCGACAGCGTGAGCGGGCTCTTGGGAGAGCTGCCCACGCAACTGGCCCCGTGTTTGACAGACGTAGGTGGAAATAGTTCGTCGGACTAGACCGGTGGGATTGTTACGTGCTTTTAATGATGCTATTGGCCAAATTAAAACTTATAAATCCCATCACTAAACTCTCGGTGGCTTTATCTGGATAGTATCGGCGCGATTCGGTGAGAATAATGTCCAGCTTTTTCTCATCAAGGAGCCCGATCCCGCCCCGGGAGACCTCCTCATTCGAAAAAAACACTTTACACGCGCGACGGATAAACGAAGTCACGGTCAGCTGTCCAGAGTCTGCCTCGCGGCGCAGATGATTGAGCCTATCTTGCATTTTCGGCGTCGGTGCAATGTTCCGCACATCCACGTGATTTACCACCTACGTATTTTTAAATGGAAAGTGTATGTGTATGTGATGAAAAGAGCGCAAGCGATAAATATAGATCAGGCGTGTTACAAAGTGAAGTTTACGATCACAAGAGTCTCGTAAAAACTCTGTCGAGCTGTAGTATCTCTCCCCCGTTTTTTGTTTGGCCCATCAAAAAACAACGAAAAACTTTTACGATCAAATTAGCTTTATTATTATTTTTTATTTGCAGTTATGTTTAAGATGCAGCAGCATATTTTTTTTATTTGATGCATTCTGGGCATCGAAATATAAATGATAGACATTCACGTTCGAAACTGTGATTATGTATGTGGTTTTACTAATAATACTGAAATGATCACTTTTCAATTCAGCGTATTTTTAATATATATAAAATTGGTTTTAAAACGCCGAAATTGAATTCCATACTACAAAATATAAGTCTAGGCGTAGCGTGTGTGTGTATGTGTGTTTTTTGTATGTTGTAGATTTTTTCGTAAATATAACATTGGACAGAAATAGAAGATTTACATCGAAAAGTGATACTGGGCATAATATAAAAATTCAAGTTTATTTAATAAGAGAGACTAGATGGTTAAAAACTATGGTGGACTGACCAAGTTATGTTTTTCTTTAGTTCGGGTGGTATCGATATTCGATCTTTTTTTTGGCAAAAACTAAATGTCCACTTAGGAAGACGTTTCTTTCTTTTTTTTCATTTGGGTTTAAAGTAAATTGTACAAACTATGTTTAGGTTTCATTTGAAGTTAGAGGGCATAAGTGGTCAGCTATCGTTTTTATGAAAAAAATATTTACTGTGAAGGTATTTGACATTCAACTGATAACTCTGATCACATTGAAGTCAAATATACAGATCAAACGGCTCAAAAATGTAACTTAAAGTTTGGCATTATTACTTTGCTTGGAAAATGGTGTGTAGATGATTGCTGGGCAAGTTTAGAGAGTGATGTTTGATATGAGATTTCTTATGTCCCATCTGTGAATTTTAGTTAGGCCTTTTTATGATGAACTTTTTTGAAACGATTTCGAACTAATGGTGTTATTTTAAAACGAACACAAATGTATCGCACTAAAAACAGAAAAGCAATTTAAGCCAGAGTTATGTATGTACAAGAAACAAACTTAGACTATATATGTGTGTGTGTGTGTGTTGTAAGCCCGTTCAAAAGGAAGGCACGAAATGAATCCGCTAAAATCATTCGAATCTAATCCATCTCAGATATATGGGCAAACGGAGTGTCAGCTAGTGCAAGTTGGTTCTGTCGCCGTGCGTCGAGCCCGGTGATTGGGTTCGAGAGGGGAAAGTAACGCGAGTCGTTCATGTAGCGCGGCTGCGTCTGGAACTGGGGTGGCCAGGCGCCCGTCATCACCTGGGCACGGCCCGTTTGCCAATGGGCGGCGCGTTTTGACTTTGGTGGTGGTGAAAAAACGAACTACTGTTGCTACTACTGAGTGCCAAAGAGATAGAGTTCACCACGACGTGCCTTTCGGATTTCCGACAATCTAATCGATAGTGTTTGTCTAACTTCGGCCATATTGGCGCGGTACCATTGCTATCGAAAGTGTTCAGACTTTTTTATTCACCCGATGTAAAAATTTTAGTATGTAAATATCGGCTAAACAGAATTGACGTTTATTTAGACTAATGAGTCGCTACAACGAAGACGTAATCACTAGTTTTAAAAGGGCACAACGGGTGTATAAACTTAGAACATAAAACAATAGTTCTGAACACCAAGCTGTGTCTCAGCCAGAAGAATGGCAATTTTGTTCTTATCAATGTCTTTCACTGAGTCTACCATCAGCTCGCCCGGCTCAAAAATAATCTTCGAAAGTGTGCGAACGAATCTTGACATTGAAAGGTAGTGCCCAAAGCTATTAAATCTGAGCTCGCCAAACTTAGTTCAGATAAGTTGTCGTATAACTAAGTTAATAAAAAAATCGTCGAATTTAATAGCCCTGTATCTCATCGCCGCGCCGCGCCTCCTGCCGCAACGCCTGCAACTCCGCCTTATGACCATTCTGTTCTGCCAACGTGTCCACGCTTGTTGCTGGCACACGGCTATTGCCTGATACAATTCTATTTCCAATCACCTTCTTAATAATTGTGACTACGTGACGCTTTAACTGGTTCTAGTCAGTATAAGCAAGCATTTTTTGAACCGTGCGAAATCGAGTTTGTTAGATCTAATCTAAGATTTTTTGTGCGCGTAATCAAGCGTGCGTGATATGTGCGATTATTATTATTATTATGCCTCGCGGGCAAATTCACCAGCGAAACTAGCGAAGCGTGTGTGTGCAGCAGTGATTGTGTTGTCGCTGTAACAACAACAAGCGTGGAGCAAGGGTTAAGGCAACACAGAACAGCACAGTGCGGAATTGGCTTTTCTTCTGGTTTATATATATTCTCTATGGTGCTATGCTGAAGTGGTCAACAAAAAACTTGGGGGAAGAGAAATACACTCAGTCCGGAATAAGGGGAGTCAACTTTTCCTGATCTTCACTTTTTTAACCCGTCTGCCCTCTTGGAAAAAAATGAACACAAAAAAGACTAATATGCCATGTTTTTTGTCTGTAGTTGATGATGAACCCCAACAACTGCACTCTCACCGTTATTACGAGACTCTTTGATCCAAAAAGACGTGTTTCCGTCTCTGTGCTGTGCCATTTGCCTGCTCTTGAGCGGATGATCGGCCCAGAACTAGTTTTCTTTTTACTTAATTCTGGCCCGATTATATCAATAGCATTTTTAACGTTTCCAATCAACGCGCGGAAACAGTCTTTGTTCGTTAAAATCTGTTATCAAAGCTGGAAGCTGTAAAAAGTGATTGTGTATTGAAAATTTTAAATCTACTGAATTTAAAAAAATCATCGTCAATCATTTTTTTATTCTTAGTAAGCGAACATTTGTCTCAGTTGACGATCATTTCCGATGATAATATGAGGTCAACTGATTCAAATGTTTTTTTTATATTCAGCCGGTAATGAAACTAGACTTTCTGTTGTTGGCATATAATTTGGTGTCTATACATTTTTGATTCGGTACGCAAATTATATAGCAACAAGCGTAAGCAGCTAAGCCAAAGGTGAGCAGAGTGATAACGACTTACGGTTGATGATGAGGAAACGACTGGTCTACCGATGTCACTGAATGCCGTGTTGAGCCCGGTGATGGTGCCGATTGAGGGCCGTTGCTGAATGAATGCGTTAAAAGCTATTACCAAAGTATGAACACTACCTGACTTAGGAGAGAAGTGGGCGGATCAAACCGGAGCTGCGGTTGTTGCATGTGTGACATTCGCGATGTCAAGTTATTCTGGGCACTGTTGCGTTGGGTCTGAAGAAACGAATCATGAAGTTGGGTGACATGTACAGTGGGTACTCGCATTACACAAAGCAAAAAGACCGATATGTAATGCGATAAGTTTATAATGCACGACACGCCATTCGGGGGCTAGATTAGGGCCAAGTTCTTTACCTCATTACTATCCTCGACCAGTTCACAGTCGGAATCGATTTCCTCTTGCTTTAAGTTAGACAGGTTTTCTTTCAGTATTTCAGCTTGAGTTCGACCAATTGAGCTTGACCCGGCTTGTGCAGCTGCTTGTGCTGCTTGCTGTCCAGCCGCCTGTTGTTGGGCCACTTGGAGTTGGGCGGCGGCCTGGGCTTGGGCTCTGAGTTGATCTTGAATGGATTGGTGACCCGATTGAATGTTCGCCAATTGCTGCTGTAGCTGCGCCGCCTGTTGCTGTTGATGATGAACTTGTTGAACCTGTTGTGCTTGTTGAGCCTGTGCTTGGTTAGTGGCAACAGCAGCGACGGCTGCGGCTGCAGCGTTCTGGACAATTGAAGAAATGTTATGCTGGGCGTTAAACTGGGCCTGTGTCTTGACTAGCATATCCAAGTTTGTATCGTCGGTATCTTCCCCATCGAGAGGACGGCGTTCACTAAAATTTGAGTTAAGCAAGATTTAATTAAACACAATCTCACCTTGAATTGGTAAACAGTGCACTCGGTTGGTTTTGTGGTGCGGTTGCGTCGCCACTTGACGGTAAATCGCCAACCCGGTTCGCGGCATTTTCATTGTCAGCTGTTTCATTGATCATTTGATCACTAATAACGGACTTTGAGGGTCGACGTTCATTGGAGCTGACTCCTTCGGGCGTCAACATATCTGGCGAAGTTGTGGTGTCATTCTTGTTCTGAATCAACAAGTCGCCATTTTCCATGGCACTTCGGACAACACTCCCGCGCTGTTGGGGAACGTTGCTCGGGTGAATGCTTTGTTGAATAATGTCGGGCGAGGGCCGCGTGATGGCCTTGTCTTCCGTTTGGCCACTCTCGTCCATCATTTCGTTGTTTGACTGGATGACGGTTTTGTTGGCGTGGGGAAGGACGGATGGCATAACATCGGTGCCTGGCGTCGATGACTTTGACTCTGTGTTCGCCATGCGAATGATATTACCCCGGGTGACATTCTGTTGCAACTCGGAAAGAGTTTTGCTTGGGTTGTTGCTGATGTTGGTATTGTTTAGATGGAGTTGGATCTGTTGTGCAAGATTTTGCGTAAAGTTGGATACAGCATTCTTGCGACAGACGTCCGTGTCAAGCTGATCGAGTCCGGATTGATTGACATTGAACTTCTTCTCCAGTGTTTCTTTCAGCTGTGCCGCCTCTAACACCGACGAGACTGACTGGGGAACGCCAATTGGCACGTTGCGATTGAACAGACCTGCCGCCGTCGCTAACGGGTTACGCTGCGATTGCAGACTCGGTGCCGGACGTAGTCGCTTGGCGAGGGACCCAGCAGCCTGAAAACAAACGTTAAATAAAGACTAAATATAGACAAATTGCATAAGTGAAGGGGCAGTAAACCTTCTAATGCCCTTCAAGCAGAGTAGAAGGTGCTGCGCCTATGAGCTGTTTCTATGCGAGACTTTGTGTGTGGCCATAAAAAGGTAAATTAATTTTATCTGGTAAATGCAAACCACTAGACCACTTAGTCAAACACATACTCGCAGTCTCACATGGAGGGACTGTACAATAATTTATAAAATTGTTAATTTCAGCTTTTTTGGCTTTTTTATTTGAAGCGTTTGGAGTAGATGAGCAAAATCGAGCATTTCAACTGGTCCAGTAACTAGCCACCCCCTCACAAGCTAACCTCACTTGCACTCGACTTTATTTGCGTTTGGGCTAAAGTAGTCACACGCACTTGAACGACTTAAAGTCACCACATCCAATATACTGTCACAGGCGAAACGAAACTTTGACCACTAAAGAGGATGACCCGTAGCTTAAAAATGTAATCTTCTAAATGCGACGACGAAGGTCATATTGACGTTCGATACCTCAACTTTACATGTTTTGATGCTTGGTTGGCGGCCCGCTCCGGTAGAACTACCAATTAACTTTATTTTAGGAAATAGCGGAACTATTAAGAAAAATTAAGTGTCTCCTATATATGCGTGGTCAAAAATATATCAGCTCACGTCAGCAGAGACACACACATATGAACACACTAGGTTTATTTCGCCTAAGTTAAACTTTAATAGGAAACGAACTTAAACGATGCTATCGATCTGACGATACTAACCACCGTCACCACAAACTATACAGTATATATAGTAGCCGATAAGTGCCTTTATCATTATCACAGATTCTAATCGTAATTTAATTTCTGTGCGCATATCTCATGGTTCGGTGTTGTGATAATGACACAGTAGTCGTTCAGCGTTCGGTTTAAGGCCAAGTAGAGTGCGTGCGGGTGACTTAATTTCATTCAATTTGCAAGAAATGAAAACCCAGTAGTAGTGGTACAGTGTTTTAGTCGAAAAAACACAAATCACCACCGGGGCGGATTACTGGTTTAAAGTGTATATACTAGATTAGGCCGAAAAGCTGGTTCTACATCTACATCATCAACCTGAAGACATGTCACAACTAAAAGGTCATTTGGTGGCTTTACACACGATGATGGTCTTTTACCGCATGTGACAAGTTCAACTGTCGTTTGACTCAGACACGAGGACTTTTGACCATATGCGATAATGACGGATAAAACCGACTGTATGGTAAAAAACGGGCCGCCCGAAATCCTATATTTACGTCTTGTTAAGCGCATTACCCGAACTATAGAACTGATGGTCACGTAGCACACAGAGAGGCCATGAACATATTTAAATGGCCGAAGACACATCGACCAGGAAGAAACTCATTCCGTGACAATTATAAATTCATGGATAGTTGTCGGTTTAATTCGACTTCTTCTTGTTCAATTATTGTCCGACTGAAGAAGGGGCATCATCAAATGTTAATTTACTAATCCTCGTCGCCCATTGTTCACGGTTAATTATGCGTTTGTTACAAAAATTTGGGGGGAGTAATTATAAATTCACACAGGTCGCCGTTGAACGAAAAGTGCTGACCCGTGCTGAATATGATAAAGTTCCAATATATCAAATCGATCAGTATAGTAAGAAGACAAAATCAATATAAATGCAGGAGGAACCGCAATCATTATTCTGACTGGTGGTTTGATTTTTAGGCTTAGACTTGACCCAAGTTCGCTGAATAGTGACATATGACTGACTTATCGACACTTATATTTAGTCGAGAGAGCCTGACGAGCTTACGTGACTAGTTTTTGCGCTGAGTCAACAGTTGTTAGGGTTATGAGGGCTTATTGTCACCTTATTACAGTAGTAACAGGTAAGTCAGATGGCCTCGTTCAATGTTCAACTTTCTAAAATTATGCCTCAGTGTTAACAGTCATATAACTTTCAACCGGTCATAATTGTGCGTTTGAAGCACCGATTCCAATAATATCAACAGTGAGGGCCCTTTCAGTTCACCCCAAAATTGTGCCTAAGTAGACAGAAAAAAAGTTTATGTTTCACAAAAAAACGCACTAGACAATGGCGAGAGCTGGTGTGACAGTGTGTGTAAAATAGCCTCACCCTCTCGTTCTCCTATTCTGAGTGTAGAATATTGATCAGTGTGGTAGAAATAAAGACTTTTCAAGTTTTATACTAGATCCAGAAAGGGCTATTTCGTCAACACACACACACGTACTTCGATATCAGGGACTGTACACAGTTCTTTCTAGTATTTCAGATTATAGCCTCGACATTAGAATGTCATTCACAAATGGTCTTGGCGGTGGCGGTCTTGTGTGTGTGTGTGACACCGTCATTGCCAAACACCCCCTACCTCTGAGACGACACACAAAAAAAGCTCAAAATATTTCGCCACCAACTAGACCTTCACCAAATCTTAAACTTTGTAACCAAAATAGACATAATTGACGGACTCTATCGGGGCAACTAGCGAAAAAGAAAAAAACGTACATACATACAGCACCACAGACACTGACGATGGGGATCGTGTAGAACCAAGTCTTTGGGTTGTTCTACCAAAATAGACTGAAAAAAAGGCTCAAGGTCGGGGAGAACGAACTCGATATGAAACGAGTTATTGCAGTATCCCGTCAGTAATGTTCGTTCGGTACGGGCTCCCCTAGCATTATCAGATGCAATACATTGGTTCTATATTTGCGTCATGTTCATTCGTCTCCGTCAGTGTGTGTGTGGGGATGTGCGTTGTGTATAGAGAGCAAGGTCTAGTAGCTAGCTGGGTCGAGTGTTCCTTTTCGCTTAAATTAACGCAAAAAAACTTAAACACTCTGAAGCACGCAGCGCAGTGTGGCACACACATACGAAGGGGCCTCAGCGTCGTTTCAGCGTACGTGACTGAAATGGCAATTTTATAGGCCCTTCGTCTGAGATACTATTTCTATAATGTCGGCACATCGATTTCTATATTGGCTTACACACACACACATACTGGCAACCCCACCCCCTTCCAAAGATTAAGACTGTATATTAAAGGTACCACACTACTGCTCGCTCTCGCTGTGTTCATATGTCGACGGCCGATTACGGCGTGTAAATTGAAGGCCTAGCCAAGCTTAGAGCTCGTCTCAATGATATGTGCTATGACTGGGTTGTTTCGTACGTTTACCGAAATTTAGTTGCCCTTCTAAAAACGTGAACCCAAGCTTTACCTGTTGTGACGCGTGCCGCTTCGTCGTGCGCATTGGCAGCGAGCCCTTGGTGAAGAGCTCGTTTGGCGAGGGCGGTGGTGACGGTGGCGCATTGTCTGACGATTCCCAGTAAAGTGTGCACTTTTATAAAGCGTTTTAAAGTCTGGCTCAGTTACAGTAGGAACGCGCGCTCACCTGGACACCGGAATCGTTCACCAGTACGCTCCACCGCGGGGTCAAGTGATCAGTTAGATTTTGGTTGTTTAATGCCGACCAAAACGCATTTGGTATGGTTTCAATCGCCGTCATTATGTGCGTGTGTTGTAATAAGTATTCTCTGGGCCCAAGTTCAACGACTCATAAACCGCTTGTTTAGTGGCGTTTTCTCTCTATCTCGGCGTCCGATCACTCTCACCGTCAAGTCCACACAGTGTCTAAATGTAGTGTTCAAGGTTAGACGTCAAGTTCAACGAGTCGAATTTGGCGCAGAATCGTGGCAGTGAACTTGACCATATATATTACCACAGCGTGGCCCAGCGCGTGTCTCTTATTTTCTCGTCCAAATCTCTCCAAAACTTTCGAAACAAGTTCAGCGAATATGCCGAATTCCACTTTTATAAAATGGGCTTTTCTCTTTTTTAGTTTTTACTCAGGGGCAACGAGAGAGCAAAAAAGCGTCAGGTCGCCTCCCTCACTCTCTCACTCACTTACACACACACACACACTGTCGCAGCAGTAACACACGCGCCCAGAGTTTTCTCTTTTCTAATTTCTTATTTTTTTATTTCTTTTCAAAGGCCTATAACACAGTAAGAAAAACGCGTGGTCGTGACAGCGCCCCTCAGCGGATTCTAATGAGCGCTAAATAATAATGCCCCTGATACACACCAATATAGATAACAGCACAATATCATCAACTATCCTGAAATATTTAGTATTAACTAACTCTTTAGGCCCCGAAGCAAAGGAGTGAGGAGAGGGAGAGTTCTCTCCTCCCTGGTTATAGCCTTAACTGCCTATGCTACTGGACCTACGGGCGACGATCGGCGAAACGACCTTAACATCAGTATGGCACCTATCCTCATTACTGCACCACACACACACACGACCAGATCTGAAATAAAAAAGGTAAAATATAATAGAGAGGAGGGCGATATGTGCTGAACCAAACGCACAAGACGAAAGCCTTGGTCAGGTCCAATATTATACTAGACTAGATCTCAGTATATGTGAAGAGAAAGAGGGAAAGAGGCGAGTAACATAGAGAATGGTAGAGGGCCCACCAGCGATATTGATGTATGGTAAAGAAAAAAAGACAAAAACTTGAAAGCCCATGCCCATGACCAAAAATAAGAAATGAAATGCCGCCCCGAATATCGATCCCACTTTCTTTGTACAATAATTTGTTTAGCCCCTTATCACAGTTCATCATCGCTAGTCGTCTAAATGAGTATGACACTGACAACTAACGAAACGTCAGCCGACAACTGCCAGCTTACCTTGTAATTACTGTTATAATTGTAGACGTTGTGCTTATGAACTCGTTCATCTATAATACACTCACAATTGAGATTGTTTGCCCTTCTATATCTTACTTCAAGGTGGCTGTTAATACTACTGCATGACTTGTACTCGAGAACTACTTTTCTTAAATCGGTCGTCTCGGCGTCACGTTTTTGTTAGTAGGCCATTGTCAACTCCTATTGTCAAGGTAGATTTTACCTAAGATTCGTCTAAATCCATCATAAAAACGTTTCGCACACATTGTAAAATTATAAAGTTCAGCACTGAATGACTGATCTGTTATCGGGCTCGATTTTCATAAAAACGATGCCGATTTTTAAACTAGTAAACTTTTAAGCTAGTAATTTTTATAAGAGTTGAAAGTTATTTAAAAATCAATTTCAGCTAGTATTTTCAAAAGCAAACTAACAATTTCACAGCTAAAGTCTACTGTAATTTGCAGAAACCTGTTTAGTCGGTCAACGCACACACACAATGAATAAAGTGAATATACTGCACAAGTTTCGAATCTGACTAACTCTTTCGTTGATATAATATATTGGCAGTGGTATATACAGATCGGGGAACGGGTGACTGTAGGGATAACCCCTTTTTTATTCTGAACCTGGGACTTTGGCGACCCGCATAAGGCCAAATAGAAGATTAGCCTTCTGGCATGTGACGTTAATTTCAAGAGCGGAATTATTGGACTGGTTCATAGAGACCCAATTCTAAACCACTAAACCCATATATATATTTAGTCAACATATAGCACCAAATACAGTCTGGTCAACACGGTAATGCTGCTTGAATATAACCAATCGCTAAGCCATACGCTCATAAGCCATCGAGCACGTCCGATCATGTGAAAAGTTGAACTTGAAATGTTAACCGCTAACAACGCCAAGAATCATAAAGCTCTGATTTAAGCAAATGCAAATAATATTGAAATTGGGGCGCCGCCTGATCTAATGACGTCCATTAGAAAGGTTTCATGCATATTAATTGGCTCTATACATTAACTTCAATTAGATTGTTAAAGTTGGAAGTGCTTTAACCGAGACTATAATTCAGCGGCTACTACTTCTGTCCAAATAAAACTGGCATGCCAGAGCTGCATTGTTGAGACGATTTCAAGTTCTAAGACCCAATGGTATGCGCAATTTTCGCATACTGATTTTGAAGGTTGAATGTGATGATGATGATGATGCTGATGTCACATGCCATAGAACGATGTGCGTTGATACAATTAAAATTGGGTTTTATAATCGACGTAGTTCAGTAGTTTTTTTAATTAGACCATTGGGCCATTCTTTCATTGTGTGTATCTATCGCATAGCTGAATTGTAAACCTATTAAAAATAATGGGGCTTCCGACTTGTGGCCAATCTCGTTCTTGGGTCAGCACACTGTGTCAAACTTTCGCTTACTCTGTCTCTGCCTCTTTTTGTTGCTATTGAGTTAAAATTTACTTGTCGTCACAAAATCCCCTGGATCTTTGGCTAAGTCGAAATTTTAGGTTTGAGTATGCTAATGCGCCCGTATAAAGTGCTGACAATGAAAAGTTTAGAATTTGACTAAATCTGTGCAATTATCGGACTGTTTGAATGTCAAGAATAAATTGCTGAGTAGAACAATGAACATGGGATGAGAATGTTCCATTCACGAGGTCACCCATGTGACGTTATCATCCATAGCACCCATTGGTACATGGAGGTACACTCTCTTTCTTATATAAACTCGATTAAAAAAACGCAACGACATACGCTGCTATGGGTAATAACTAAACTGCTTGTAAATGAGCTGTCCCTGGCCTGATGGTGCACTCAAATCTGAAGTTACGATATTTGTGGTGTTTCGCCTAAATTCACAAGTTTCAACACCAAACACCAAAAATAATTAACGCCGACAAGTTTGCATAATAAGCAAAAAGACGGGCCTAGCCAACAAGCGTCAAAATCACTCACTCACTCAGGATCAGTGATGTTACAATCAGCTGCTGGTGCAGATGGCGCTGGTCGACTAGATTATGGGCCCTACGAAAGGTTCTAATTGGCTAAAACTGCACTTCAGCGTTTTGGGTAATTGTACGCGCGGTTTGCAGACCGCCATAAGTATTCGACCAAAATCAGTTGATGGTCACCTGTCAGTACTCAAGTTCTTTTCCGTCATTACCACACGAACTACCACGCGTACACATGTTTTATTCATCTCATTTAAATCCGCTATAAATGCCTAATGTACATGGTTAACCATGGAATTAAATATAACGTCATAAGTGATACTATTAATAATCTAAATTGCCCTCACTGTAGACCCAGGTAACCTTAAATTTAACGCATATTCTAACGCAGTCTTCATTCGTTTTCGTTGGCGGCCACCGAGACCAAAATATTTGCAAAATGTTTCTGTAGTAAACATGGAATTATAGTTTGGTTCGATTTCGTTGAAAAAATGGGCTGCAGAGGGACTGTCTGTTGTAAGGCTTTGCTCGTTGTGAAACATAGTTGCAGTGACGTTATACTTGACGTTGGCCATGTAAAGTGTAAAGTAATGCATTCGGTGGTGCATGCTGAGGATTTGACAAGTGTATTTTCAATTGTGTGCGGATAGCTCTGAACGTGTTAACTGTTAACCGCGAACGTTTGGTTACGTTCTCTTTGGTTAGTTCGCCATGGGACAGACTTCAATCAACTGACACTTCAAGCAGTCGATTAGTAATGGCCGTGTGTGTGTATTGTTGTATTATGTCTAGCTGGATATTGACCGTGACATATGCGACGGTGTGTTGTTGCAATATCACTTGAGAGTTCGTTTTTCTGGGCCCACAGCGTACAAAACATTATACTAGATTGATGATCTAGTAGCAATCGCTGGGCTGTTCGTTGTGTAGAGATGGGGAGGGAGCGGAGAGGGCAATGAGAAGGGAGGTCCTCCACTCACTCGGGAGATTGATGAAGGGTTGAACAAATAGAATATAACTCAACACGCTTTCAATAACCTTTAACAATTTCCAAGTTTATGTTCTCGGCCGGTGGTGAGACGCTCACTCGCTCTGCGTGCGAATGTGGTGGTGTGGAGGCTGGTGTCCGTGTCGTTGAGTCCTTTTTAAAACCAAGTGAAAACCTGTGCGGGCTTTTAATCAGATCAACTCCGTAGTCCCGACAAAAGTCACGACCAAAAACGAATGTCAGTATGAAAATACAGAGCCTCGTTTTTCCTTTAAATCCTGTTTTAACTATGTCGTGGCTTTTTAAACTTTTTAATACGAGCGCGAGCGCATGGAGGTAGGCCCGGTTTAGAAGTTCACCATGTTTTGACGAACTTTTTTTGATAGGCTATTTTTGGGAATCATGTCTGCCCATGTGGTTGATTTCACTGGTCAGCGAGGATGAGAGGCAGAGTTGTTCAGCGTTCTCAGATTTAGAGTCGAAACCGCAAAATTAAATGTGGTTAATGATGAACTCGACAACGGGTTCATCAACATCATCATTTGAGAGCGGAGCGCGAGTGTTGTGAAATTGAAAAAAATGCATGGAACTTGAACCAAAGAAACAAAATTGAAAATGCTGACTGTAGAGGACTGGGTTTACTCCAGAGTAAAGTTAACGCGGCAAAAGTTTATGTTCTAGACGTTACATATTCTAATGCTCTTTTATCATTACTAAAAACAAACCGAAAATATTAAATCTATAAATAAAGTCCCGAATGTACCGTTTCTTTACACAGCAGCTTTAATGTAGTAGTGCAGTAGCAGTAGCAGTAAGATGTCATTAGGTCGTCATTTAAATCGAATCCACTTATGGTGACTTGGGCGCCGCAGCCTGATTGTAATGCCCCTTTCAGCCGTGGTGTGTGTAGGGAGGGTGGAGAGTGACTTGTTTGAAATTTTAGTTTTGTTAATCGTTCAGATGAAAATTTATTTTTGTTCTGCGCGCCTGTTTAGTGGTTGTATCGATGGTGTCGAGATAAAATGACATAGGATGTTTATGTTGAACATAGAGCTCACTTATAGACAATAGGACAGCAGCAGGAGCAGCAGCAACAACAAGTAACTGAAATTTTCTTGTCGTCGTCAAGTTTTCTGTCCTCCGTTTTTAGAACGAAACAGAGCATGAAATTTGTCTACCCCTTTGACGTTGACGGTAGCTCAATGTCACTCATTTTTTCAACTTTTAACTAGACTCTTTACTCGTACGAAAGGCTCAAGTACCAAACCAACTTTTTTGGTTTTCTTGACGGCAATGAAGCTGGTGGTGAGTACCTAGTGTGTTTGGTGGTGACAAAAATGAACTTTTTGATAAAAATACTATTTACTAAAGCGCATTTGACCTGCATTGAAGTTACTATACCGCCAAGCTCGGCGTCAATGGCGTCGCGCGGTCAGTTAAGGTACTCCACTCGGGCATAATCCTATAATTTAAAGTTGAATTTGGCGGAAAATTGTTATGATAAAATAAGGCCGAATATATTCTATGTTTACAAGGGCTTTGACTAAGTGGGCTAAGCTGTCGCTCAATACTTGTCGAACTAACAGTAAGAAAAAAGGAACAATTACTTGGTTCAGAGAGACAGGGTAGAACAGCGACATGTTCTAAAACTTCGTGTAAGGGGTGAAAGCTTATCCACGCGAACAGTTCTAACAAACGGACGGACTACTGCAAAAGCAGACAATTCAACCCCCACACCACGACGCAACAGCCGTATTGTGTGACATTGTTTGTCTTTTCCACACTCGGCTTTGAATTTGAGAGCGCGAGTGGCTTTTCGGGAATTTAAGTTTACTTAGTTCGCTAGTGTCGGCCTCTCTGCCCGCCGAATGAGGTGAATATGAGCTCAACATCAAGCCCGAAAGATGATACGCACATACAGAGAGGCAGAACTGACGAAAGCCAAGGCCAATGCACGGTGGGACGACGTGGGGAGCACGACTTTGTTTAGTTGTTTCTTTTTAACACACACACATACTACGCCCAACAACAGTTTACAGTACGAGCGGATCGAGTTCAAAAACTAAAGAATTAGAACACCTGTCCGAGTACTAACTACGAGGTACCGGGGAACGAATGTTTTGTGCAGTGTTTATTAGACATTTGGTCTATATGTTATTGCAATGTGTGGTTGCAACGATTTAAGGTTTATAACATGGTTTTAAAACGAGACAAAAACGCAGACCTGGCTTTCTTTTTAACTTACGAGCCCATGGGATAAGTCCCAACTGAAGTCAAGCACACTGCAGGCTCAAGCGTCCACGCGATAATATGTTATCATAAATTGGTCCTTAATTAACCTTTCAGGTTTACTGCCAAATATTAAAACCCCTTACCAAGTTATTTGATAATCGTCTGTTTCCCCTACATGCTGTAGTATCAATCAATCCGGTTGGACGCAACCTCTGACATGGCATAAAATACGCAGAAAATAAACAACTTTCGTTGAACATGATATTATAATACATTTTTTACAGAAACCCACTGGCACACTGTTTTATAAATCGATCAGCCTGTAGTTCGACTCGGTCGCAGAACGCATAAAATCGGGGACGAACTTTATTCGAACGATTAAGCTGCCGTATCGTGTAACCGGTTCGAATTTAATTTTTGTTCTATTTTAAGCAATCATGTTCAATGTTCTTCTGGTCCCCTATTAAAGTCATGATCGTCAAGCGTGCAAGCCGAAATGGCTGGAAACAGGAAATGTTAAGGAAAAACGCAAAAGTCTGTCATTCACTCCGTGGAGCTCAAAGTCGCTGTTCGCACGCCCCACAAACATTGGCCTTCGATGGCATTAACCAGGCACCTGTTAACTTCACTTTCAAATTGAGTAACCAAAACGAAACTTAAACTAAGTGGGCTGATAGGACTTGATTTGAAAAACGCAAAAACGAGTGTAATCCACCACCCCAACCACGCTTAACATGCCTCTTGAGTTGATAAAAACGACAGATGCTTGACGTGGGTTCAAGGTCAGTAGTAAGTGATTTTCGTTGATAGTCTGGCCAAAACAAGCTCAGATCACCCACTTCAAAACCAGCGCGCCGCATACATGAAAGGGTGAACCCACACTACATGGTGTCGATACATAAACCTAAGTTTCTAAATTCTAGTATTCAGGTTTTGCTTTAACAATAGTGCCACGAATATCTCTTAATCAAAAACCGATCATCCTGGCAAATATCAATGACAAGTCAAGTGCCCCCAACGATCGGCGATTGATTTCATTGCAAAATTGATGAAATTAGGTCAACTTGGTCCGTTATGGAAAAGTCCGCGTTGAATTTCAAGTTTGCTACCAGTTGTAACTTAAAATTATGGTTTTTATCGTTCCATTTCTAACCAGTTTTCTAACGTCAGTTTCCGCTTATCATGAATATTATTCTTGTAGTGACAGAATACTTATGCGCATCCTAAGTTTTTTTGCACTCTGAAGAGCTGAGTTCATTTTGAAACATCATTTTACTGTAATGAACCGAAAAGTTATTTAAGTTCCTCCGTCTCCGGTAGTGACCTTTCGGTTCGCTTATTTTTGCTAGTGGGATTAAAATTAAACTCAGAAAAAACATTCCCACTTTGTCTGTGCTGAGAGTCAGCTTGATAGAGTGCGGCTCAAGGTACAAAACGCGTTTGTGTTTGTCGGTCCTGCGCTGACAATTGTATTATGTTAATGCTCGAAGAAAGTAAGTAAAGTAAAAAGGAGCGGCCAAACAAGCCAAAGTCAAATTCTTGACTGGGCCTCTCTCCTACCCAGGCATATATACATTGATATATATGCAGTCGCATTTTCGCCCCGTAACAGGGCGAAAAGTACCGACTGGCCGGGATTTGAAATGAAATAATTATGTGCAGTTATAATGAGTGGCTGAATCGCGCCATGCATCGGCGTCACGTTCGATTTGGATTCATACAGTGAGTGGTCAAATTAAGTCCGTGTCTCGACAGGACGAGATGGTGACTTTAGTTTGAACATTACTGAATAAGTCAAAATCGGGCGACGGAGATTGGCGGTATCATAAAGTGTGTGTGTGTGTTGTTAGAAGTTGGTGTGGTGTGTGTGGGTCTAGATGTGAGTCTAGAATTGGTTGTTCTCAAGACCAGCTGATCGTCGGTAGAGAGACAAGATTGGGTTTGAGCGTTTGTACATGGGGAAGGCGGCTCGGGCTGAATGAAATGTGTTTGAATCAAAAAACAATAGTGCTGAAGTGAGCGCTCACTTGATTTTGAGCAGCAGCCAGCCTCCTGGATCTCACGACAGAATGAGCCCAATACAACACCAAGTTGACTCTCCAAATCATCAAAATTAACATCGAGACAGGTTGAACACGATTGGACGACCTCGTCCATGCCTTTGTCCCACGGGCAGGCATTGACGGTGACGCTGGCGAAAAGGGCGAGAGCTTTTTAGTGTTAGATCAAAATCGTGCAATGATGACCAGAAATGGTGTTTTCATCGTTTCGACTGAGATTTATTAACACTTTCCTATGAGACGGGCCATTGTTTTAAAAGTCAAAATAGTCTGAAAAAACTTTGGTTTGTTTGGTTGCTTTTAAAGTCTAACTGTCAACTTTTTACGCTTGTTTGCGCTTTACCTTTTTGGTTTTTGTTGTGTCGAAGTGTTAGAACTCGATGATCACTAACCGCTGGTCGGGCTGGTTATATACTGTTTGGGGACGAGGCGAGCCTGTAAATGAATAAGTAAATCAAAAATAATGTTTCAGATGGCGCCCACTTGCTAATGATATGGTCATTAATTTTAACCACGACTAGAGCTTTTTTTGTCCGACAAAAATTGAGGACAAGCGAAAACTTAATTTTTAATTGTGACTACTGTGCTATGGGTATGGAAATGAGGGGTTTAAGTGCCCTTCCATTGTTACAGATGGAGTGTTAGTCAAATTGAACATTCATTCAACACAATATCCCATGATTTTTAATTTCAATCTTTACCTCTCTGTACACTGTAAAGATTCGGATAACTTACTTCAATGTCGACAGCTAGTAAAAATGTTCAAGTTTTTTTTTGGACGAACGCTTTCTTCAATTCGAAAGCAATTATTCAACTGGGAATATGGGACTGGATTAAAGCCAATACATTATTGGCCAGAAATCCGATTGTTCATTGGTTGCAGTCATAAGCCGTTCAATAGGCTCTTATGGATTATGATTCTGGTGTATGCCCTCAAACCAGCCATCAGCCAAACGTCCAGATTCCGGCCATTAGCACAAATTAAAAGATTGACATGTTGACATGGTGGAATGGACGTTTTTACTTAGTCTATTAATACTCATGTCGCAGTAAATGGTAGTCAAGCGCAGTTCATGCGGACAAAAGTTTCGCGTTCTTTTTGCAAGTGGTGCAAATGATCGTGACCATGATGGGACATATGATGGAAGAATGATCCATGATTGGACTCGCATGATTGCTCCTTCGACACGGTATACAGCAATTTCATCACGTAAAACAACATTAATAGCGGCAAAAAACAGAGATACACAGTCAGGGTAGCTTCTATGGGTTGGTTGGAATAAAACTTAATACAAAATGATTGATTTAATATCGAACCCTTTCACTTCTCCGACCAGATCTGGCGGTAAGCCCGGTACTGAAATGAGTTTACTACTTGTATCACTATACAAGGTAATCACAACCTGAATATGGATATTTTCTCGTCATTGCCCTTCTTTCTTTTTTGGTAATGTATGGGAAATACTGTGTGACTTATTCTCGTCACATATTAGCCATTCAAAGGCAATCGGCTCGCATGCCGATTCAAATGGTTTTTGATGCCTTTCAAAATACAGTTTCATCTGATTTTGGCCTTTTTCGTCATAAATATTTGATGGAACATGACAATTGCATTCCATTGAACGCCATCGATTGCAACAAAAAATGCAGTTTGCGCTATTTCCTTCAAGATTTTTTGCTAATGAACTTGCTGACAGCTACGTTTATCATTGACCTAAAGACCTGACGCGTGATAATCAGTGTTTTGTAAATCAATGCCAAATACATCAATATAAAAGAGCTTGAAGTGGCACATGTAGCGACGCTTATTAAGAGCTTCTAGTCTTTGGACGAAGCAACCCAATAGTATTTGGAAAAATATTCGAAATTAGATAATATGGGTCCTTTCTGTGTCAATTTATCAACATATCTGCCACGCGTTGTGACAAGTGTAGTCAAGTTCGCGATCAGTGTATCTACTGTAACAATCCGAGCCCAGGCGCAGCAGAGCACAAAAGCATTAACACATTTGATATGGGCGAAAATTGACGAAATAAACACAGTTCAGTTGTATTTACATGAGTAGAACAAAAACAGATAATTTTTTGGAGTGGCTGTCTCGCAACGGTTTCAAGGTTAGTCTGTTTGTACGTCGTTACCAGTCAACAATCGTACATCAAAGGAAAAATCATTATGCCACGTCGGATTCAATCACAAGACCGGCCGTGGCATTGAGGCAAAAAAAGACGTCAAAGCGGGCACGCGATTATGCAAACGTAAATGATTGATGTTCACTACTTTTGAAACAAAATAACCTTTCGGAAAAAGTCCCCCTCCAGTTGGTCCTGTCCGTCCCACGGATACTGGAGGTGTCCCCATTGGCGCTTGACTTCTTCGAAACAGTCCTGTGTGGCTTGAGTGGCGGTAACAATGATCAAATCCAAATCAAGGCAATCGACGTGATCGCCTACTTTTTGCTCGATGAGCTCAGTCTTGGCGATTACTCTGAGTTTGCGGCGTTTCTTAGTATGGTGCCAAAGGACTCCGCGTATTTGCCCTTTGCCTGGTCAGCCGAACAGTTGAACGCGTTCGATGCCGAAACGCGTAAATTGATTGAATCAGACCTGACTGAGTTCACTGAATTCAACAAGCGAATTACACTTTACCATGAAGTCATCAAAGAACCCCTTCGATGGACACGACAAGAATTGCAATGGGTCTTCATGACAATACAGACTAGGTGCGTTTTATTTGTTTCAAAAGGATTTGATTTAGATGCTAAGGACAATCAAGTTGAAAACGAGTAAGGGCACACATCCGAAATGGCTTGACGCGGAAGGACCGTGGGTGACATGGCCTTGTTCAAAAAACCATACATCCTGTCATCCTCACAATTAGACGCCTTTTATGATCGAGCCCTTGTTCCCTATATTGACCTCTTCAATCACGCACCTGGCTCGCGTTCCCGCATTGAACTTACCAAAAATGCGCTGTATTTGACATGCAACGAAGATGTCGCCGAGGGCGGTGAAATATTTATCGACTATGGTCCATACTCGAACTTGAAGCTGCTTCGACAATATGGCTTCACGATCAAAGACAACATGTACGGAGTGGTAAAACTTGATCAAGCCGAAGTGTTGGAGTCAATCAAGCGCTTCACCGAGAACAAGACCCATTGTGACGAAACACATCTGACATTTACGGCGCGAAGTTCGTTGATTAAAAAATATAAACTGCTGAGCGAGCCGTTCACAGTCCAGTCTGGTAAGTGTTTATTGATTGACCTGACTTGTTAAGTCAGTTCTTGCCTAATTAACACGATTACCGTCTTTCAGAATCATGCTCACCGAACTTGTGGAATTTCATTTTACTTTTTCTGCTGCCTGTTCACACTGCCAACGATGTCGATTTGTACATGAAAAAATGGCTGGCACCGGATGCGCATACGAGTCTGTTGGCAAAAGAACTGTTGGCAAGGATTGCGTCCGACGCTAGTAAACAGTTCAAGAAAATTCTAATGGAAGTCTGTTGCTACATTTGTCAAATCAATCAACCGATAAAATCAAAACTAGTTCGTCATTATTATCTAGGTTTAACGAGATATTATATCAACCATATTATATAACTATCTAAACCTTTCTTAGGGCAAATTGATCAGCTAAAAAAATTCATAACGAAAAATGAGCCCGGTGTGGAATCGAACGAATGCACCAAAAGCAAACTTGAGCTCTTACGCGAGAAGTTCAAACGCGACAAGGAAGTAAATGCCAAAAAGCCGACTTTACAGGAACGGCTAAGTCAGCTCACAATGAAAGCGGAACTAAAAGCGACGACGTCAAACCGTCGTTCCCGAACCGATAGTCTCTCAAGCACGACAAGCGAGGTAAATCTCCTCTCATTTTAACCTGAGCCTAGTTTACGACCAGTTTTACGAGCCTGAGTAACACGCTTGTCCATTTTCGTTTTTTGTTTAGTTCTCATGATTAACCCATAAACTAACGCTATAGAGAAACTAACGCTAGAAGGAAGGTAGTTTATTGTAGGAATCGGCCAAAACCCGAACGTATATATAATAAACTACGCATAAAAGTAACTAACAATGTTTACTAACGTGGTGCCCCTTAACCTGTCCATGCCGGTTCATTCTGTGCCCCATCAAATGGAACATCTCGCCGGGCAGTTTCAAACCGGGCTTCAATTGCAGCATCATCCAAAAAGCGCCAACGACCCGAAGGACAAGGCTACCTATTTGAAAGAGCTGCTCGCTGATAAGATCCGTGTCTCTCAGCTACCCAGCATGTTCATTCACGTCGAGAAAATGCTTGACGAGGAGATCGCGAGAACACGAGCGTTGCTCTTTGAAACCAGCGAGACTGACCCACTCCGTTTGCCAAGTGAAGCTGGCAAGAGTATCATCATGACGAAGAAAATAACGGTTCCCCAGGCCACCTATCCTGACTACAACTTCGTCGGCAGAATATTGGGCCCGCGCGGGCTCACGCTGAAGCAAATCGAACAAGAGACGGGCTGCAAAGTGAGTAGTAAACACTTTACATATTTTACTTTACCTTAAAAACTCATCATCAGATAAAAATCCGCGGCGCCGGATCAATGCGTAACAAGGCAGTGGAAGAAGCAAATCGTGGCAAGCCCGAGTGGGAGCACTTGAACGAGCCGCTCCATGTGTTGCTGACGGTCGAGGACACGCAGACCCGCTCTCAACTTCGGCTGCAACGCGCTCAAGTTGAAATTGAGAAGCTTCTGGTGCCGGGGGTCGAAGGCGAGGACAATCTGAAACGGAAGCAACTGATCGAACTGGCATTGTTGAATGGTACCTATCGCGACAATGTCCAGCCAAAACTGAACGCACCGGCAATGAAAAAAGCAGTGAACAAGACAAAAGGCAAGAAACCGCGCATACAACCATTCCACCCTCAGCATCAATCGCAACAGGTTACTTTTTGCAATAAGTACGTGTGAAGAATTTGTGTTAAGATCTCAATGCAAATGGGCGGACTCAATTCGGCTTGGTACTGCTGGGCTGATGATCAACAGCATGTTTGAGATGTGTGCTTGTGATGTGTTGCTTGAATAACTTTACTAAATCATTAATGTTACGAAATAACTCAATAAATTGGCTTAGGTGTCACGAAACTCCGTTCGGAAACCCCATATCTTCTCTCTGCTCATGGTACTCGATGTGCATAAATTGTGCAGCATAATGCTTATTTGATATTATAAACATACTTTGTAACAATGATTCTACAAAGTATGTCCAGCTTTATTCGGAACAACACGAAAAACGATAAAGCAAGCACATTATAAATTGAGTAGTCACATTTATCATGGTCTCATACTGCAACGTATGATCAATTGCCGTTATCAGTTGTCCCAATGCAATCGTAACATTGACCCTTTTAAGTCGTCAACTGCTTCAAGTTTTGCGTCAAAAACGTCAAAGTCATCAACTGGCAGCAAAGCGTCTGTTTACAATACTGACGAGCGCAGTTACCAGCAGAGTTCACGATCCACTACTAGTGTGCGTCCACAATCCGGCACAATCCGAACGGCTACATCGGAACGACGCAAGTCTCCTGAGCGGTAATGTTTCCACGATCGAAAACTTCATCAAAAACATTTTCAGGCGACACTCATCCTACAACTCGAAAGTCGCCCTACCATCTTATTCAACCGGATCCTCATCCCAATCGTACCACAGCCGCTCACGGTCCTATGATCGCCCGAGCTCGTACGATTTCTCCACTTCAAAAGATCTATCTGGTTCTACAACTAGCCTCGCCAGTACCTACAGCTCGGCGAGTGCGTACTCGTCATACTCAAAGCCCTACTCGTCAATTACGAGTGGCGTCGCCAAGTTTACCAGGTGCGTCTTTAATGTTTCTCGTGTACTAACTTCTGGCAGTTCCTATTCAACGTACTCCACACCACAAGTCCATCGACGATCGAACTCATACGACACAAAACCCACGTCATCATTCGGCGCTTCATCAACCTTACAACGTTACATGAGGTACGTAAGCCAATGCAAATTCAGATTTAAACATTAATAATGATAAGCACGCGGACCGCGTCAAACTCATCATCGTACAGCAGCGCGCATCGATCTATTCCCGTCTCGTACAACAACTACAGCTCGACGCACGCGCGATCGAGCTCATTCAGCAGTTATGGCTCGATGACGCGATTGAACTCGATATTAAAATCATTTTGATTAAAACTTGTGTATCCATCTTTATTATTATTATTTTACTCAAAAAAATCAGTCAGTCAAAACGAGAGTGTAACACACTACTAGACATTTTAGACGTGTTTTGAAGATACTAGTATTTTTTTAAAGTTTCGGTCGCTTGAAGTTTTGATTTTTTTTCAGTTTTTTTGTTTGTTTGTTTGTCTTGAGCGGGGATGCAAAGAGTTCGGTGGTGGTATTATTTATGTCGCCTCCCATATGTTTATATTTATATATATAAATGAATTGTCAAAGGTGGTTTATATGGGGGTTAACATTATTTTCTGTTTTTTATAAAAGAAAGAATAATTAAACTGCAATGTGTGTGTGAAAACCGCAAATGTAGAAGATAAAAACAGAAAGGCGATAATAATAATTATCAAGCCAAGTCGTTGTTTGTGTGTTGTCTATTATTGAAAGCCTTGAAAGTATTTGTGTTACGATATCAATAAAAAAGGGCGGATTTGATATGAAAATTGAACCAAGCCATTGTCCAATAGTCAATCTTTTTTTTTGTTTTCTGTATCTGTTGAAGGTTTCTTTTTAATTATATATATATAATAAGTGTGGTGGTAGTTGATAAAAGGGGATATATGGGTTTATGACTAGCTCTCACTGTTGTTGAGATTTTAGATATTTGGTAGCTGTATTCCTGTATTTGTATTTTTTAATTCCCCGACGGATGATGCCTCCTTTGGTGCTTGACAAAATCCTGTTTCCGTTTGAATCGTGTTAAACACTTTTCACATTGAAAAGGCTTCGCATTTGGGGGTGAATAGATTACAAATGTTTTTTGACGCTTATAAATGTAGCGAAAAAATAGCTATCACCCCGGCTCCTGTTCATTACTATGGACGATCTGATGCTCTTTTAAGTATGAGATCGTTTTAAACATTTTGCCACAGATTTTACACGTCAACTCGCCCGGCGACCGGGGCCTCATTGGCTTGTAGCGATAATTGTGATGGTGATGATGATGATGTTGACGTTGCTGGAGTCGCGAGGATGAGGAGCTGTCGACACTTTTTTGAAAAACAAATTAAGGCAGTCGGTCGTGATAGGTCTTGTTTGCGTGTATTAAACAATGTGGCACATACACTGAGAACAAAATGACAGTTTTTAACGGCTATTAGAATGCCCCCGGGGCAAATTTTTGCCTGTTTAGAAAACTCAAAATTCGGGGATGTCTGTGGGCCAAAATATTCAAGACACGCAAAGACCTCTCACGAACCAAGTAGTCGTTTTTGGGCATTTAATTACCTGCATTCGGAATGGTCATCACGCTCGATTTTGATCACTTCATGATGATGATCGTCAACAACCACACTGTTCTCAATCGCCGCAATGTCAACGACGGGGCGCTCCTCATTGATGCGTTGGTTGATTGGCGACAGTGATGCCGTCACCGAGCAGCTACTCGACGTTGGCGAGGCGTTTTTCGATTCCGCTTTGATACTTGCCGATACTGTGCCATTCTTCTTCCTGTGTGTTTTCTCGTGTCGCTGCAAATTGAACTTGGTGCGGAACCCTTTGGAACATATGGAACATGTAAATGGCTTTTTAATTGGCGGTGGCGAAATATTATTCAACATTTTACTTGAAACAAAATGAACACACGCCCAGTTCCTTATGATCAGTATGCACAATTTGATGCGTTTTCAGCTTCCACTGATCCTTGAATCCCATGCCACACTTGGAACACTACGATTTATGGTGTTTAGTTTTTTTAACGACTTTTTGGTAAAGGGCTAAAGAATAATAAAACAAAAACCTTGTATGGCTTGATGCCCTGATGCGTGGCGCTGTCGTGATCAAAGAGACCACGCTCGGTACGGAATCGCATCCCAAAATATTTGTTTTATTCTAAAAAAGTACCTTTCTCAGTCAACACAACATCATTGCCATTCTGCGTGTCCTGTTGACTTGGCTCATCATAGAGCATCATGTCAAAGTCGTTTTCATGCGCGCCAATATCCTCAATCACGGTCGAGCCCGACTGCCCCGTTGATTGACTCGTTGTCGTGTGGACAATGATCTCTTGTGGCTGTTGCGGTGGCTCGAGCTTCCACAGTTGATACGTCGCCTGTTTCGTATCATCGTGCACTTGTGTATAGACCTGTTGATGATCGTCATATGCCGTCACCACGTTCGGCGCCAGGACGGTCACCTGCTCGTCCGAGTGAATTGGCACGTGACCACCGGAATGGTGGTGGTGTTGGTGATGATGATGGTGGTGGTGCTGATCGTCCGTAATGTATCGAATGGGGACGGCGGTGGTGGTGGTGGTAGTCTCATGCTGATCCCACTTCAGCTCGGTCATGGTCGACTCATCGCTACTTTAGAACTTATGTTCTATTTAAATTCTTTAAAGAACTTACCAGCCACTGACAGAAACAACCGTCGCCCGTTGCACCCGTTGTGACTCCACTTTGGCCACGCCCGATCAAAAAGGTCAATGATTTGTCTGGTGCTTTCGTAAATCTAACGCGTTTTCTCTTCACTTTTGAGCATTTTTGTCGAATTTTTAATTTTTTCAAAGTAATCACAGCGCGACCAGATTATCGTTTTATTTTTTTTTCTCTTACTTTCGACTCATATACACACACACACACACGCCAATACTGCGTCACTATTAGAGATACTTTTCCCTTCTTGACTTCATTTTGTCAAAATGAGTTTTCTTTCGTTTGTTGAGAATGAATTGTGTGTGTGTGTGTGTGTGTGATGGCGAGCATATAGAGGGGCACCGAAAACACACACACACTCAGGTTTGGATGTGATGATGTGACAGGGCGCCGAAAAATCTTTACATTGGAAAGTTGAATGGGATTATTTTTTT